>JAHBCN010010693.1:0-30921 GCA_019359885.1 Listronotus oregonensis | reverse complement strand
TTTGTCCACGCATTTCTCCATAAACTAGTACAGTAAAACCTCCATTTTAGGATACCTCTATATAACGGACACCTCTGTTTTCGGACAATTTTTCTTTTCATGAAATTTAACCATAGGATTTTCCTAATATTAAAACCTCTATATACAGGACCCTCCGTATAACGGACGCGGACAGTCTGACGACACAGTAATAGGTAAATTGTATGCAAAAATACCTCTTTAATTACGGACAGACTCGACAAAATTGGGTTTTTGTCGCCAAAATTTAGATATTGGAATTTCCTAATTATGGTCCTTTTAATATAACTCAGGTAGAAGGCCTATGATCAAATATGATGTAACGTAGCTGCAAAATTTATTGCATCCCTTAATAGTATGCCTAGCCAGGTATTTAAATTACCTATTTTACTTTAGTTTATTCTTGTGTGTTAAAGTGTCAATATGGCTTCTCAAAAAAGAAAACGTTTATCTCTTGAAGAAAAAATAAATATTATCGTGAATAGTGAAAAATATAGTTTAAGTGTCCGAAAACTCGCAGAAAAGTTCCATGGCGAAAAAACACAGATAAGTGAGGTTTTAAAAAATAAAATCGAAATAAAAGAACTTTTTGAGAAGAGTGGAAACGTATCACAAAAAAGTAAATTTCAAAAAACCGATGGATTAGCCATTGATGGCGCAATTTCTAATTGATTTTGTAAAGTACGTAACAAAAACATTCCCATTTCTAGGCCCCTACTTAAAGAAAAGGCATTGGAAGCAGCCCAGAGTTTGAAATTATTGAAGTTCAAAGCTTCTAATGGTTGGTTGGAAAAATTCTGTCGAAGGCACGAAATATCTTTTAAAATAGTGTGTGGTAAATCTGCAAACATAAACCTGGAAACTGTTGACGATTGAAAGATTAATTTGAAGTCAATAATAAAGGATTATTCTCCCAGAGACATATTTAACGCTGACGAAACAGGCCTTTTTTTTCGAGCACTTCCCACAAAAACATTTGCATTAAAAAATGACAGATGTGCAGGAGGAAAATCTGCGAAAGAACGACTAACGATTCTGCTGTGCTCAAATATGGAAGAAGCTAAGGAAAAGCCAGTAGTTATTGGTAAAAGTAAGAAGCCGAGATGTTTTGCAGGAGCACATGTGGACAAGTTGCCCATAAAATGGGTTTCTAATAAAAAATCATGGATGACATTAGATATTATGGCAACATGGATAAAATAATTTGATAGCAGAATGAAGAAGCAAAATAGAAAGGGACATGCGGGACGCAAGACACGAATTGCGGTACAATTTTAATAAATATTTCTATGCGGGATTACAACCGCCAATACGGGACCGTCCCGGAAAATGCCGCCTTATTGTAAATGAGCCTGTTACACATGAATAGTTTGCATTATAACGTGTTAAACTAGGAAACGGGGTGTAACCTATAGTGAAGAACAAATTTCTTTTTGGAACATTATTATCTACTCTTCAGCAAGGTATTAAGAGGTTTTCACTTAAAACTTAAAAGTAAGTTAATGTTTTAAATAGACAATTTAAGGATCGTACTGGACCCACGCACGTAATAAAGGATCATAAGGACACATTAAGCAAGATAGATTCATCGGTGACAATGCCCTTTTATTTAACTAATTACTATCAAATGGCTTTGCTTGCTATAACACTTTTACAATGCAATTAATCGCACTGGTATATCTACCTTTTTTGCTTTATATCGTAACAGTTAACATGTGGTGTTGATTGTCGAAATACGATATAAATAGAACACCAGGTAGTACTCTAAAGCCGGGGTTGCACATGCGACTCCGAGCGATAGTTTGCCGAACTGCGATCAGTGCGAATGGGAAGTTTGCAGTTTAGCAAAGCACTCGGTAATGCACGCGCAAATCAAAGAGAACGGGCACTCGTTTCAGTGTTGTTTGAGGAGTCACCTACACGTTCAGGGGATTCTTTTTCTTTTTAAAAACATGTACCCGTCGCATGATACGGCAATGCCCGCCGTTTGACTAGATTCGGTAGTTGGCGAGTATTCGCAGTTCGCCTTAAGAAGTCATTGATACACGCTATAATATGATAGGTAGATAAATAGATAATAGTTTATTTATGCCTAAAAATTAGTAAAAAGGCATGTGACTTTGTCAATAACAATAAATAACAAAACATATCAGAAATATGATTACTTAAGATAACAACTACTCAAAACTTAATAATCACGACTATGTTTACACTAAACCAAAGTCTATCTTTATGACTATTAAATTCGTTAAGTGAATAGAAGGCATTTTTTGTTAAATATTTGTTTATGACATTTTTGGTATTGAGGTTGATTTTGAAGACTCTTTGGAAAATTGTGGTATAACTTTATAAATGAATAATGTACATTTTTCTAGCATTAAGTCAGACTTGTGCCTGGTCAAATAACCATGTTTATTTACCAAATCTTTGTATATATCTTTATTATTATAAACAAACATAAATGAATCTAATACATACACACTAATTAGGGTTAAAAGATTTTTTTTATTTATAAATACATCTCTACAGGTCTCACGTTGGTTCATCCCATACATATGTCTAATACATATTTTATTTTGGATTGCACAAAGGCGTGATAGGCCAACATTCTTAGCAACAATCCTCAAAGTATTGCAATATCTATACACATCAAAATTATCTAGGGAACAAGAATGGAATTTGTGATACTTTTTAAAGTGATTTAATTTCATTTCTCGTTTTTTTTTTTGCTGAATTTTCTTATAAATTCTATTTTTTGTTGGTAGTCTTCAACAAGAACCAAGAAAAGAGACACGTTCTAATGTTTTCATCTTGGTGTTTTTGTAAGAAAAACTAAAGGTATTCTGCATTCGATTGCCAAAAACCAGAAATTGGGTCTTTGACACATTTAAAAATGATAATGGGTTGAAAAGTAGCAGTCGAAAATATTACAGTCTCTCTGCACACTTGCCACCATGGCATCAGGCTCCTCCTCACTGAAAATCAGGGTAGTATTGTCAGCATAAAAAAATGTGTATTGCCTGTTATTGTATACATAATGTATTTAAGTGGTTCCAAGATAAATCCCTGAGGAACACCTCTAGCAACGCCGATCTTATCAAAACTTATAGATCTTGCACTGAATCTGTTTCTATTACTTGTTGCGTACGACTACTTAAATATAATCTGATCAGTTCAAGAATATTTTTCTAATAATAATTTTTTAACTAAAAGCAAAAAGTTTTACGAAAAGCTTTTGAAAGGGCCATACACATGGTCAAAGTTAATTTTTTATTATTTAATGATTCGATAATATTTGTGATCCCTTGATAAATTGCTCATATAGTAGATTTTCTCTCTCTAGTAAGGGGTCCCACCTGGAAGGATCCCGTAGGGCTTACAGGCCCTCCGAACTCCCCCTAGGCTTGCCAACCACCCCTCGCTCTCCTTTTGGCTGAGCAAGTCCTCACTACGTGTTTGCCATGTTGGCTATCACGGTTGTTTGGGGTTTTGAAGTTTTTGGCTTAGCCTGAAATCTGGCTTAGCGGAGTGGGGTTTAAGAAGTGACTGAGAAGCTGGGGCCCTTGCCCCAGTGACTCGGGACAATCCAGAAATCGGATTTTTTAAGTGTTTTCTCTCTAAAACCGTTTTGATTACATGCAATTTAAGAGTTCCTCTTCAAAAAGTTTATCAGTCTATTGTAAATTGCTCTTTCATTTTTTTTTATCAGTTTTACTTTTTTTATATATAGCTTTAATAAGAGCATTCTTCAGAAGATCTAAATAAATACCGGTTTTAAGAGTCCATTCGCGCCGCAAAAATTGGATCCAATTTGGGGTTCGGGGCATAATGTTTTTCTCAAAAACGGTATAAGTTATCGATAATTTTCAAAAACTATATGAAAGCCAACACTTAAATCTAGGCTTCTGCTGTAGTAGTTTTTTAAATTTGGATTTAGTTTTTAATATTTCCTTAAGTGAAAGTCACCCTAAAATCGGTTATGTTTAGATATTATTTTCTCTTAACTCGACTTGTATTTCAAAAATCCGTTACAGCAGAGGCATAGACTATTTCTTTACCTTTAAAATGGTGCATAATTTATGTCATTTAAGTGAAAAATAGTTACCGAAAAACGTTATCTCTTGTAGGCCTGCAATCGGAAACAACATCGCAACGATACACCGAATCTGGAAAAACCTAAATAAAATATACCTAATATTTTTAATGCGGCTATACCAAAATTGTGGTAGTGGGAGTTTGTTAGTCTCCGCCCACACTCTCCGCGTCCTTTTGCCCGACCCCTAAGGTGTAGCTTAAATGCACTCTTAAATCAAATGTTTATTATAAAAGAAAAGGAATTCGTATGATCAGTTCTTTACGCTTTACGAATCTCAGGTGACGTTTGGGTAAGTATGTTTTTTCTAAACACTCTGCGTATTGCAAAGCAATAAATGATTAATCATAAAGTTAAGTACTTACTTTAACTAAAATAGTCTTTGGTTCACCAGCCAAGCAACACAATAGCTTACCTAAAAAAAGATAAAATTTTAGTTTATTTTTAACATCATCCTACAAGTATTTTGCAAAGGGTGCGAAAAATAGTTTGACCTCGTCAAATGCAATATGCAGTAAAATATCATGTCATGGTGAAAAAGTGCGTTTTATGCTATTTTTGTTTTAATGCAGTTTCTGCATTTTTATCTTATCCTGAATACATTAGGGATTTCCAGTAAGAAGTCTATTTAAGTCTATACTAACTAAACACCTTTTTTATTTAATATTAGTATCCCAATTACATACTTATTTATCCTAGACAGAATTAATTTGTGTTTGCGAAATATTTAGGTCGCAAGTAACTACTATCTGATATTAATGACGATATGCGTTATGTAATCATACACATATACTGTTAACCATTAAAAACGCTTAGGTCTTATAAAAACGCACTAAAATAAAGGTTTTTTTATTTATTTCATTCATCTTTTCACGTAAAATATAACAAAGGTTTTTTTTCATTCATTTTTAGACCTGAAATAAATTTAAACTTTTTTCTTGGCTTTCCAGATTTTTTTTTCAATTGACGTATATCAGTTGTTTTCGATGGTCATTTTCCAGATTATACCAAATAATTAGTGGAGCTTCACAGGGCGCAGTAAGTACTGGCACCAAACGCTTAGGTCTTATAAAAACGCACTAAAATAAAGGTTTTTTTAATTTATTTCATTCATCTTTTCACGTAAAATATAACAAAGGTTTTTTTTCATTCATTTTTACACCTGAAATAAATTTAAACTTTTTTCTTGGCTTTCCAGATTTTTTTTTCAATTGACGTATATCAGTTGTTTTCGATGGTCATTTTCCAGATTATACCAAATAATTAGTGGAGCTTCACAGGGCGCAGTAAGTACTGGCACCAACTCTATTTCTACTATAGTGATCTCCGTTTTTCAATTAACCCAAACCATAGTTTTGCTGAAGATAGCCTCATTTGAAAAAGGCGTTGTTACGCAGATACTTCTTTTGTAGGGCCTTCAACTAATTTTAAATTGGAGTACATAATGAATTGTTTAGTTTATTACATTAAAAATGCAATCATGTATTTTTGCGCGAATAAAGTCAACCATTACTTTTCCTTTACTTAAGAGCAGCCAAATTCTGCACAGTTAAAAATCATTTAACCTTGTTGACGTCACCTTTCAAAACAATCTTAACTGGCGTAAGCATATTATATCTGTAGTCACAGCACCTTCGAAGTAGCTCTGAATCCTTTTTCAAGCAAAACATATTTTTTCTCTTCCAATTGATATACTCCTTAAGTATCCCAAATCAGACCCTGCTTTAAATATTGTTCCCATATCATTATTGATTGCATTCTGAATTCTAATAACACCACTTTTACAGGGAGTCTTCCTGGGGGACCTGTTGTTTATTTGTTGGTATTTTCACGGCAATTGTCGGGCGGTAAAGCAAAATCGTTTAATGTATAACTTAACAGACCATCCGGACTGGCTCCGAAATTCCCATTTTGTTCATTCCTTCCTCTCTAGAGTGTAAAACATTCTGTCTGTTAAAATATTTTTTTCCTTTTTCCCATAGCTCCAAATCATTAAAACTTGTGTCAATAAACAGCCTTTAATTTGCCTTCGTACATAGTCCCAAGATACAAGAAAAAATGGGTCGGCCTTGACTATAGAACTTTGTAGAAGCAGTGTATTAAACAAAAAATAGCAGCGACGGCTTAATAATAAAACAGCAATTGGCCATAATTTTCTATTAGTCTGGCTTTCTCTGATTGTGGCTTTTTAAGTTATTAAGGTGTAAGCGCAAGTAGTAAAAAATATGTTCTTCTGCTTCCAGATCCAGATTGATAAAATTGTTGTTGTAGTATCTTAACCAAAAATTTTAAATATTATAAATATACGTGTAGACAGACAATTTATTTGGTATACATCTTAAGACAGTTGAAGACTCCAGAGACGAAACATAGTAAATTTTTAGTTAAAAAAATCAAAAAAACGTTGATTTAGAATACACCTTTATTTGAACATACGTAGGTATGTGGCTATCCATAACGCCTAAGTTTATACCAGAAGACATTACTGAATGCGACGGAAAATTAGGTGTCAATATAAGCCGTATAAAATATTTGATCTAAAATTGCTTTTTTTAGTCGGTGCAAACATGTTTTGTAATTTTTGCTTACTAAATTTGGATGCTTTTGGTTTACCACTTGGGTTTTTTTGTGTTAGTGTGTAGCTTTAAGTGACGCCATAAATAAATATTTTTTTGTGATTTTTATATAACTAAAGGTATAATAACTTAAATATTAATTTTTAATATTTTTTACCCTTAAATAGTTTTTGTCTGATAATCTGTTGTGCCAGCAAAAAAACCTTTTTTATTAACTAAAAACGTCAAATAAAAGACGATACAAAAATGCTTTAAGGGGATTTAATCAAAAAACATAGATTTTTAGTTTAAATACAACAATGATGTCCTGTTGCATTTTTCTGTTTTCGTAACGTTCTGCAGGTTCTAAAGTGTGTGACTTATTTGTGTAGGGCGCTTTTATAAGGGAATACTCCAGTTAACACTTTCTAAGCTTTATTTTACAAGGTGACAGCTAACCTTTTTATTAATCCTGAGATATTAAACTAAACCTAACTTTATTCTTTAAAGAAAGTTTATAAGTGCATTTACCTTTATACCGTAGGGTTGTGCGAATATTCGAATTTTCAAATTATTCGAGGCCAATCGAATATGAATTATTCGATTCGAATTTTAAATCGATTAATATAATAATTTGGACTATTTGAATAATTCAAACTATTAAAATAGTTCGAGTTATTCGAATAGTTCGATTAGTTCGAATAGTTTAAATCATTCCAATATTTGGAACTATTCTAATAGTTTGAATTATGAAAATAATTCAAACTATTTAAATAATTCAAATCTACTAAATAATTAAAATAACCGAATTGAAAACTTTTTTCTGATTATTTAGAAATGGAAATTGATTTTGGCTGCAACTTTAAAAGGTTTGTGATAATTTGAAGCTCCCACTGTATTTGAGTGCAACTTATTAATATTGAATCCACAATATTGGAGAAGTGTGGTGGTTACTTATCTTATGACATACTGACCTAAATTAGTTTGGCCAATTTTTTTCTTGGGATATTAACCTTTTAGATTAGTCTTGTAAAAAGAAGTTTTATGGAGACCTTTTTTTATCAATTTAAGACGTTATTTTAAATCGAATTATTCAAATAGTTCAAATCATTTAAAAAGTTCGAACCATTCGGATAGTTCGAATATTTGATTCGAAATTCTAATCGAATATAACCATTCGATTCGATTCCGTTCGACAACTATTCGCACACCCCTACTTCATAGTACGAGATGGGAATTGGAAGTGACCTTCACCCATCTGCCGACTGAATAAAAATGATTTTTTATCAAATACAATATGTAAATAAATGTATTGCGAATGGTTGCCGAAAAAAAATGTGGTCAAGGTCATGATTATTTTTAAAAAATGAACACAGTTTTAATACTTCCTGTTATTTTTTTATTCTACATACCACTAAAATTGTTTTTCTCCAATTTCATAATTAAAAATTTTAATTTTCTTAATTTAAAATTTTTTAAGGCCTTATTTTTAAGATTGAAGAAAATAAAATTTAGTGGTATATTAATTCCGCCATGTAAATAAAAAAATAAGAATAGACATAAAACAGGGAGCACTGAAAATTTACAAAAAAAGTTGCGTTTTTTACGGTAGAAAATAATATTTTGTATTAAAAGAAAGTATTAAGATCCAAATGCACCGAAGTTTTCTATGCAAGATAAGGATTAAAATGCCATCAAATCTGATTTAACTTGCGCGGAGGTTCTCAACTCCCCGAAACGAAGCGGCAAAATCGTTTAAGAAAGTACACGTCGGTTTTTGACTAAAGAATTAATGAAAAAGGTCCGATTTTACCCGCAGTGGGAAAAAAAATTACCATTTTTAAAAGCACATTTAAAATGACAAGTTTTAGAATAACAGCTATTAATAAAAACGTTGCGTTTTGAGTGTCACGTATCTATTGGGTCCAAATTACATGCAGTCTAGTCGAGAAGTTGATTTGCTGTAAAAATTAGTTACAAATCTCCTAAAAATATGGTTAATGGTTATTTTAGATTTTTTCTGCAAAAAATTTTTATAAACAAAAAACTGTAAAAAAATAGCCGTCAAGCTTTCTGGCAAAATCTCAAAAAGTATTAGTAATAGCTCAAATATTATAAAAGTTTTCTAAAAGAGCAGGAAATTTCAGTAAAAAAGTTCTTGATTCCCGGAATTATAGCTTTAATATTTATAATTTTAATTTATGTTCAAAATCTGTTTTCGCGCGGCATTTTCGGCATGCGCGCTGCCACTATAGTGAGCGTAGTTTTTAAATAATTTTTTAATGCAATTAAGTATTAATTGGAAATTTTTGAAAAAATTTTGGTGTCATCTAGATACTTAAAAAAATATGATCCAGCGATAATAAAAGTTGTATCACCATTTTTTAAAAAGATTATAAACAATAAAATGTTATTTTTAGGATTTTTTTGTAATCATTATTTTCTTACGCTAACAATATGGTTAATTTTTTTTTAACTTTAATTAATCCATTTGTTTATAAACAATTATAAACAATTGACAGAAAAATTTAAAAGTATTTATAAAATTCCTAAAATAAAGATGAAATCGGTAATAGCTTAAAATAAAAAAATATATATTTAAAAAACATTAATTAAATTTTTCAGTGTTTTTAACTTCAAAAGTTAATAATTAATAAAATATTTTTTTTAATAAACTTTCATTATGTCATCTTGTTAAGTATGTTTATAAAAAGGGCTTTAAAAAAGAAAAAAATTATGGATTAATTTTTTGAACTTTTATACCGCCTTTTATGACAACAGAGAGCCGTAAAAAACTGTTAATCAACAATTGAATAACTTTTTGAAAAATCGTGATATGAATTTTATTATTGCGGTATCATCCTCTTTGAAGTGTCTAGATGACACCAGAATTTTTTCAAATTTTTTATTATTTTTTAATTGCATAAAAAATTATTCAAAAACTACGCTCGCGCGCGCATGTCAAAGCTGCCACGCAAAAGCCGATTTTCAACGTTAAATTAAAATTATAAATATTGGATCTACAATTCCGGGAATCCAAAACTGTTTCACTAAAATTTCCTGCTCTTTCAGAAACTTTTATAATAGCTGAGGTATCAATTATACTTTTTGAGATTTTGCCAAAAAGCTGGAAAGCCATTTTTTTACAGTTTTTTTTTAAATAAAAATTGAATTTTTTTTGTAGGAAAAATACAAAATACGTCTTTTTCTAGATGCTATTTCGAATTCGTTTAAACCATCAACCATAGTTTTAGGAGAATTGTAACTATTTTCGCGGGAAATCAACTTTTCGACTAGACTAATGTAAGTGTCTTGGCAAAGTTTGTATAGTCTTCGGATTACGAAGTTATATTAACATGGCACTTATTATGTCATTAAAAAAATAGCTAAAAGATAATATTGGAGTGTTGTAATAAAACAGTTCTTACTGAGTTTTCTTTCATAAAAATACATAAACAGATACGCGCTGGCGCATACGAAAACAAAAGACTCCGGTTATTCTCCAAATCTGAATGTGTTGATAGCTTAAATTTATGCTACATACTAATATTTCTACATAAGCGTACATTAAAAGGTTTAAAAGGTCAAAATATGTTTTTTTTTATTTAAACGATATATGTTAAACTAACAAATAATTTATCCAAAAGCTACCGAACGCTAAGATCGAATAGCGTTCTGGTTGTCACTAAAATATATCTGTACTTTAGGGAAAAAAAATTGTTATAAAAATTAGTTTTATTTTTTAGAGATTAATCCCACAACGAAAAAGCAAATTATTAAAAAAAATCTAGCCTTATGGACTTCAGACTTATTAGGCCATTTTTTGAAGTGTTAAACATTTTGCTAGCACCATAATGCAAAAATTATGCACTGAGAAAGCTACAGTGTAGCAAAACATGTCTACATAATTTATGTATACCGGGTGACACAGCGGACATGTAACAGCCCATGATTTTTTTATTTAGAAAAATTATTTTTTGAAATTTAGGTGATGCATCTGTCTCAAGGTCACGCTTTTATTAACTAAATAAAACCATTTTTTTCACTTCCGGTTTAACCGGAAGTATCCCCAAATTTAAAATTTTAAACAGCACCCTGTATATATTTTTAGCCTACCTGATCCGCCTCAAAATTATTTTTTTAACCATGCGTCACACTTGTCATTTGATTTCAATATGGCTGCCAGAATCGATTTTTTTCCCAAAATTTTAATAGGCCATGATGTGACATTTACAAATTATCAGCATGTAAAAGGCGTTGAGATGTAAAGAATAAGGTGTAAAAATATTTGTGATTTTGTTAATTTTTATTTAGTTAATAAAAGTTGGAAAAAAGGTTTATTTTTAAAATCTAAGCAATGTATTTTTTTAACGCTTAATATCTCAAAATCCAAAATAGGAAACTCCAATTTTTATTTAATGTAACATTGGATCAAACATTTACTATTTTATATAATTTTTAGAAGTAGTATAAAGAACTGACTTTTTTATTAAAAACGCAAAATTATACATATCTACATTTTTCTATGAGAATTGTTTAGTTCACCTTTGTGTTACAGGCTCTTTTATTAATTAAATTTCTTTGATTTGTACTAAAAATTGTCTTTTCATTTAATGGATCTGTTGATATGTTTAACATTTTTGTTATCCTCATGCTGAGGTATTACACTACCTACTTGGCGTATTATAGTTACCTGTACTTATACTTATAAGGATTTGCAAATCAATATAGATATGTATAATTTTGCGATTTTGGTAAAAAGGTCAGTTCTGCATACCAATTTTGATAAATTATATGAAATAGTAAATATTTAATTCAAAGTTAAATTAAATAAAAGTTTAAGTTTCCTATTTTTGGTTTTGAGATATTAGGCGTTAAAAGAAGACATTTTTAAAATTTTAAAAATTAAACTTTATTCCTAACTCTTAATAAATTAGATACAAAGTAAGAAAATCACAAATATTTTTACGCCTTATTCTTCATATCTCAACGCCTTTTACATGCTCATAATTTGTAATTTTCACGTCATGGCCTACTAAAATTTTGGGAAAAAATCAATTTTGGCAGCCATTTTGAAACAAAATGTCAAGTGTGACACATGTTTAAAAAGAGAATTTTGAGGCAAATCAGGTAGGCTAAAAATATATGCACGGTGCTATTTAAAATTTTATATTTGGGGTTACTTCGAGTTAAATTACATTTAAGTATCCTTTGGGAAGTAAAAAAATGGTTATATGTAGTTCATTAAAAGCGTATCCCTATTACAAGTGCATCACCGTAATTTCAATAATTAATTCTAATAAATGAAAAAGTTATGAGCTGTTACATGTCCGTTGTGTCACCCAGTATAGTGTTTTAAAAAATTAGTGAAAATCAACAGTAATAATTGTTTTTTCTTCTTCGTAAAGAAGTAATAAAAATATTTATTTTTGTGGTGACTACTGTTCCGTTCGGAGGCAACCAGTTTGAAGAATTAATCTTTTTCGTGAACGACAGCGCGTGAGCTAGTTCTTTTAAAAGAACGGTAACTCCCGGCCCTAGTGATTCATTTGCAAGATATTAAATAACAAAATATTAACCGTTAAAAGATTTACACTAGATAACGTAAAATGTTCAAATATTATCAATGATAATAAAATATGGTTTATTTTTTGGTGAAATTTTGTTTAATGGTATTACATAAATATTTATTTTTTTAAATTATATTTTACGAGAAAGCGGTTTGGTATTTCGGTTTTTAAAACAAAAAGAAAATAGAAAGCCGGAGAAACATCACCTGTTTTATCATTTATAAATGTTACTGACGCTGAGGAAGCATTAAAATATAATTTGTTCCAAATCTTTTAGCAGCTCATTTTTTACCTTAAGTCTAAAAAAAATAATTAAAAATAGGATATTATTGCAATAACAGAATAAATGTTTTATACTATTACTATTTAGTTAACTGTTTTGTAAAACTAGTTTCTTAGTAATAAGGCCCAATTTTGACATGACTTTACAAAATTCATACTTTTTAAAACTGGTTGCATTTGACTTAAACTTCGATAAATTTCTGATAAAACATTTTAGCCTTTTACCCTTTAAATTTTTCTTCCATCTTCAAAACAAATCTCTGAACACTTTTTAAATTTGAAAAGTTTTTGGTAACTGTGCCGCGGGTCCATTTTTTGGGTTGTGCAATCGACATGAGTATATTTTTATTCATCAAAAATAGAATAATTATAAAATGTGAGTTTTTCGATTAAAAGAAAATTTAAAAAAAAATAAGAAATCCAAAAATTGATATTTAAAAAAATAATAATTATTTGTCTTTACACGTAAAATATAAAACAAATCACTAAATTGCTAAACCGAATTGTATGTATTTTATTGGCAAAAGACTTTAAAAATATATTTTTTTTTTATTTTCAAAATTTAAATTAACACCGAAAACATTTTTTTTAATGATTCTTAGTTAAAGACTTGTAAATCCGTGATTAAATTAAACAAAATAAAAACAAATCATGTCAATATCTCTATTTTTCGATCTTTTATGGCCAGAAATATATGGAGCTCCACTAATGCACAATTACCTAGTTTTTTAATTGATTGGCGCGTCATTCTAGAAGTGAAAAAAAATTTCTAAAGGGCTTTTTTTGGAAAGATTATGCATTTTTGGAGTTAAACCAAAAAAAATCAAAAATATTAAGTAGTCAATAACAACATACTGAATGTCAAAGCTCATACAGAAAAATATTAGTAGCTTGGATACTCTCGAAAAAAATTGTAATGTACAGGGTTACTTATTTTAAAGTAAACAGGGCTTTATTTTTGAACTATCCTGTACCTTTTTAAAAAAACCAATATAACCATTTCGTGTATTTTTTGCCGTAGAATTCATTATCAAACTGAAAGCTTTCAGTTTGATAATGTAGTAGTACTACGAAACTGCAGTCACTGTTTTATAAATTAATTAATATAGTGATAGTAAACAAAGTAAAAACTGTGTTCTCATTTACTAGTTAAAAATGAACTATCACAAAGTAACGGACACCTCAATTCAATATTTAAAAAATATTAAAACACATAATTTCTCTTCTCCGGTAGTATATTTGCAATCCCTAAGGACACTGGAATATGACTATATAAAAATTTTACCATATAATCCAAAAATAGAAGAAAACCGTATATGCAATAATTACCAAATATTTTAAGTATCTTCCATATCACGTTCTTCCAGTGGAGTATTTAACACGTGAACAAAAGGAACTTCGCTTTAAATTTATTTCCCAAATTTTAATCCATGAATCGATCCACGATCCTACCCTGTTTCAAATGATTCTTTGGATAGATGAAGCTACATTCACTTCATCGAGAATGTTTAACCGATGCAATACGAACAGCTGGGCAAGACAAAATCCAGGAATTTTCAAGAGATTAAATACCAAGGAAGGTCTCCTCTTCATGTCTGGTGTGGTGTGCTTAACAATAGAATAGACATTTTAGAAGAATTGCCACTTAATTGTATCGCAAGATAATTTGGCAACAAGACGGAGCCGCCCCATGCTGTTCGTCAAGTTGTACAGTATCTCAATCGCCGATACAATCAGTGGATTGGACGTTATGGCACTATTAGATGGCCACCTAATAGTCCAGATATTACAATTTTGTACACTTTTTTATGAGGTCACTTGAAGAATGTCGTTTACCAAAATGGGAACACTAACACGGAAGAAATGAGAGAAAAAATTGTAAATAAAATTAATCGTCTTAACCAAGAACCTTAAATAATATCGGCGAGCTTAGAAAGGTTAAGGAGGGGTTAGAGATCATGTTTCGAAAATAACGGGGGTCGTATAGAACATTTAAGTTATTAGTAATATTATAGTTTTTTGTTGTATTCTTATTACCACCATATTTTACCTTGTATTGTATTTTAATTTTTTCCGTTTATTGTAATTGTGCTGCTTGGTTAAGAAATAGATATATCATATAATTTTTAGCATATAATATAATTTAAAGCCGTTTTTTTGATGAAAACCTCCTTATAAAACTACTCCAAAAATTCTTGACTTTGACACATAAGCACCTGTGACCTGTGGCAACCGGGTTTTTTCAGGTGAAACTATCCTTATAGTATCATGCAGTTTTTAGACAATTGCAGCAGAACAGTAGGAAATAAACCCAGCAACCCCTATATCACCGATTTCCTCGTGAAAATCTCTATCTATTGATGTAAAAATATTCCATTTAAAAATACGTCACTGGTGATGTAACTCTTTTGTTTTTGTTTTAAATGTTTTTCTGATTAGATTATTGAATTCTACGGAAAATAATACACGAAATGGCTATATTTGTTTTTTTAAAAAGTACAAAGAAGTTCAAAAATAAAGCCCTGCTTAATTTAAAATGAATAACCATGTACCTTTAGTCCTAAAAGATGTTGTAAAAAATAGCAATAATAAAAAACCACTAACCTCTTCTAATTCTTCCTGATTATAAATAACTAAAGCGTATTCCTTAAAAAGTGTTATACCCCTTATCATTCTTAGGTTTGGAAATAGTCTTCCTACTGAAGTTAATCCAAAAACTCGGTAAATTATAAGATGTCCACCGATTTCTATTAAATTTGGTAATACAACCGAGTTCATTTTAAGTATTGCAATATAGTCTCTAAATTCATGATTATGACTAATAAGTACAATATGTAAATGTCCAGTAATTACTGTGCAATTCCTTATTTTGTCAAAACTTTGTATAAAATTTCTTACATCGTAGGAACCGTCACAAATTCTACAATGCACCATGTTAAAAGTTAAAAATACACTTAGAAATAAAATAAACATAAAAATTTTATGTCGACACATTGTATACAATTTTATAGACACTTTAAACAAAGAACATATAATTTGCGTCAAAACACACGTCTAAAAAGGGTTTACAATAACAAACTAATCAGAACAAATGGACCAAGCAACGGTTGGTCAAAAAAAATGGTATGTGAAATCTTATCAAGTTTTAAAAATCCTTGGCAAACAACAATAGGCTATTTGCCACCATTGAAAATAAGCTTTAAATTGTGCTCATCCTATCAGATAATAGTATAAAGAAGCATATTTCTTTATAATATAAAGTAAAATATGCATATTTATTGCAAAATATACGTATTAAAATTCAAATGTTTTTAAAATTAATTCAGCGACTGGAAAGCTCTGTGATTGGTTACAGCTTTGGTGACGTCACTTGCAAGTCAATAAATGTCACTAGCTTTGTATTGTGTGTTTTCAGGTGTTATTTTCGATCTTTAACTATCTAAATAACTGTTTCTTGACCATTTTATATAAAAAAATATATTTCAAGTAACATAATTATCCATTTCGTACCTCAAATTGGATATAAATTTTGTGCTAGCCGATAACATAAACCTACCTGAGATAGACGCATTTATGATCGTGCGTTTCTTTAAAAATAACGCTGACTACTATGCTGTAGATCGGTCGCGGTGGAAGGGTGTTATACCCACTCACTTTAAACCTACCTACCTACCTACCTACTATGCTGCATAACTCAAAAATGTAAAAAGAGCCGTGTAAGAACCTCTAAAAATTATTTATTTTCTTGTTCATCATTTAGTATTTCTTAAAATCTTATTCTAGGTTATATTTATGAAGTTTGGAAATATAAGAAGTACCATCTCTTATGAGAGACCAATTGAAAAAGTGTCCAGCTGTAAGCAGTAAATAACAGTTTTATCCTACTCTAAAAACTTTATGAAATTGACACCTATGCTACGGTGGCGCCACCCTAATTTAATACATTTCGACGAACACTTTCAACACAGAGATAGCGATCCTTGTCTCTCTACAATCCATAGTTATGTTGTTACCAAGAAATTTATGGTCTGCTTAAAGTGTTTATAAGTTATCTAAAGGCAATATTTTGTTGTACATAAATCGGTAGGTATTTAAAGCAGGATATTTGTAAACATTAAAGTGATCTTCAAACATAAAAACATTTAAATGCGATACCAAGCTGTTTAAATCTCTTCGAATTAATTATAACCACTTTTTTCGCCTTTTATTTATTTATTACTTTAGAAATTATTAACAAAATTCACTGTAGTTGCACTCGTTGTTAACTTGCTTACTTGCTTATGACGTCACGCGAAACCTATGTCGTCGCCATTACAGAGACAACATTTTTAGCGCGAATTTTATAATTTAATTAATTGAGTTTTATTAAAAATACAGCAGATTTCCCAGAAATATAAAATATTTTTATAAGGAGAGATATACGGCCATTTAGAAATGACACTTTAACAACCAAAGTATGGAGGGAAAAGGGAACGAAAAAGATGTTTAATATGAAAAAACTGTCTGTCAAAATGCGTTAAAGTGCTACAGTAACAACAGCGTAAATTTCAAAGAAAGCGCCAGAAGCAACCAGGTTGTAAAAGTAACAAAAGAGAACGCGCGCCCTGCACAACGGCAAGGAACATGTTACTTCGGTAATATTGGCCCCACCTGGCAGTCGGAGCCGGTTTTATTTGTGTTTTCCTGTGTTTTGGTTTAGTTTTCATATATGTGAGAAGTTTTTTCTGTAGTTTATAGATATTTTATAATTTTAAACAATAGTAAGGAAGTTTTTTGTTTTATGTTGTAAAAATTTGGATAATTTAAAGAAGAATTAAAGTAAAATAACATTTTACATGTGCATATATGCGTTTTTAGACAGCAGTGATTAGTTAGTTAGGTATAGTTTGTCCAAGCTAACATTTTTAGGTTAGCAATGCGAATATCCCTACATATTAGTAAATTTTGTTTTTCAGATTTAAGTTGGCTGATATAAGAATTTTAGTCAGGACCGTACTGAGGTAAGAGAGTTTCAAAATTTTAATATCTTAAAAAAAATGTTGTTAGATTACAATAACTAAATTCATCAGTATTTTTTTCTTGCTGTTCACATATT
The DNA here is from genome assembly GCA_019359885.1 of Listronotus oregonensis. NCBI lineage: Eukaryota > Metazoa > Arthropoda > Insecta > Coleoptera > Curculionidae > Listronotus > Listronotus oregonensis. Next base: position 13,308 of record JAHBCN010010693.1, on the reverse strand, counting down.
TGCATAAATTGTGAAAGATGATGTTTCGCCATAATATTTTATTAAAAATTATCATTTATGCCTATCTAGTGCAGATTAATAGTTATTTATTAAGTGTTTGTTATTTAGAAATAGTTTACACTATTTTACACTTTTTGTACAAACTTAGTCCTTAAATACACCTTCAATTAGAGCGCTTAGGTACGTAAAAAAAATGTAAAATAGTGTACACTATTTCTGAATATCAAACAGAGCTGTTATGTTTTGTTATATTTGCAGGCAAACTCTTTACAGTTGAATTAAAATATCCTGATAAAATATCTCACTATAAGGGATGGTTCGATATCCCTTATTATGCAAATTTACAATTTTTTAAAGATGCCTAAAGATAAGTCGATTTATTTCATCTGATATAACTTCATTAGCCGCTTCCTATATTAAATTATAAAATAAATAAAACAAAACAGTAATAATCATTTATTTATTCCAGAGTATCATTAACACAATAAAATGCTTATATTTTATAAAATAAATTTATCAAAAACGTTGGAAGGTCGTTTTTGAGGCTTTAGAAGTGGCAGTGTCCACCAGGGGTTTTTATGAAAAAAGCAAACGTATGTAATGACGAAAGAAAAATGTACGCAATCTGCACGCAGCAGATACTAGTCTGGACACTTTTAAGATAAGATAGCAGACAAAGTGGTAGGTTTGGCGTTTTAGCAGCTGGACTGTAAATGGATGCTTGTAAGTTCAAGCATTTTGGCAACTACTGTGGCCATTGATGTAATGTGTTTAAATGAAATAGTCATTAAGCAGTGAGGTAGTTTAATAAAGAAAAGCTAAAAAGTAAAAAGAAGATAACTTGTAAATGATTTTTATTACAATTTACCTTATTAATATAATGTGGGTCCCATAAAATAGGGAATGTCTTATTATTTTGAAATATAAACCATTTCAATAGCATTGAATTCACAATGATATGGATGCAAGCGCAGCACACTGAAAAAATAGAGCGTTTTGGCTCAAAGTCCCCAACGCTCTTGAGTTGTTTTTGATCGTCACTTCTTGTAGACAAGAGAAAATATTTTGGTTCAAGCGAATGTTAGTTAAGTTAAAAGAATTTATATTGAAGCTAGAAAAATGGTTCTTTTGAAACAAAAACAATATTCTCTTGTTTGTTTTTTACGCAAAACAACATCCAAAGTTCTTGTTTTAAAATCGTGGAAATTAAGTTTTTATTCAAGGATAAATGTTTTGCATATAAAATTCAAGCTTTTTTTAAAATTACTTGGGTGTTATTGGGAAAAGACCGGTGATTTGAAAGATCTTGAAAGATCACGGTAACCGATAACCAGTCTTTTAGCAAGAAAAAAGTATAAATTTCCAGTCGTCCGCTTTTGGGCGAGAACAACAATCCCCACCACAAATGCTCACGCCAAACTACCCATTTTCGCAATTCCAAGCTGATTCCTGATCCGGTTTTACTGTTTTGAGTGTGGTGTGCGTGCAACGTGAGGAACACAAATAAAATAATTTTTGGACCAGTCCGTCAAGCCATTTGCGACAAAATTTGAAGGCAAGTATGTGTATTTTGAAAAATTGCGCCGGTAATGGACGCCATGCATATTAGCCACATTTTATGACTGTACGATCAGTCAAACAGAACAAAACCATAAAGATTAATATCAGTGGCAACGATTTAACAAAAGTCATGTTAATATAAAAATGGTATGTTTTTGTTTAATGGCCAATATGGCTGATATTTCTATACCTGTTTGAAGTTACAATTACAAGCCGACATATGTTTGTCATTATAGTATATAATAAATAGGTATAACACCATGTAGGTATTTTATAGCAACGTGATAAAATTTATAGGCTCGTGTATAATATTTAATTATTTTTATAATATACACCATGGTCATTAAAAAAAACGTACAAAAATGCAAATTTTAAATGTTCAAGGTATAGTGACACGGCAACTCAAATGTAAACTTTCTTTTTGAAAAGATTTTGGCGCAAATTTTAATGTCTTTCAGTTGAAAAATGGTATTGGACTAAAATAATTTTCTTTTGCGGTAAACAGCATGGCTTTTGTTCTAATAGGTTATTTTTGGGAAAAAACAAAATTTTGTCACAAGACAAGTTTTTTAAAAATAATGGCTTGGTGTCGTTTAACGTCCTTTTTAGACAGCAATATTTTGATTTTTTTTTCACCTATTTGTTACATCATTCTAAAACACATAGGTAGGGTCTGAAAAAATTAATTTTTCACTCAAATTATCACAAAATAAAATAATTTCTTCATTTCCCATATAAAATGTACTAAAATAATGGCCGACTTAACATGAAAAAAAGGGAGAAAAAAATACATTAGAAAGAGATAATACGATATCGTTCGTTTGGCATTTCATGGCTTGAATAAGCAACGTTGCCCAATGTTTTCTAATAATTTGTTATTGAAGGTTGTTTTTTTTCATTTGCAGCCGTTTATGAGAAAAACACATTTCCCATGATAAAAGAATCACCCTTTACATGAGATTTTCTATGGTCATCAGTCACGCCGTATGCTTCATTTTGTTTTTTTTTGTATAACAAAACATGTGCCTACCTATAACAATTTAACTATTTTTTAAGTTGATAATAAAATCATTTTTTTAAATATCAGTTTTTTTTTTCGATTCCTGGTACCTTTTTTAAAACTAAAAAAATGGCTTGAGGATGGTTCAAGTGGGGCAAAACGTTGTAAACTGCCATCTTGGAACAAGAACATTTTTTTGGCAAGGCTAAAAGCTCTTTGGTACTAGATATTTAATGCTATTAAACCCAGTGAAATGATTTTAAATTAAAATTAATAACGAATTTAAAGCAAGAATAATTATTTTAAGCCAAGTCCGAAAGCTCTTGACGCTAGATATTTAATGCTATTGAACTCAGAGAAAGACTTTAAATTAAAACCAATCTCGTATTTGGAGCAAGAATAATTTTCTTAAACCAAATCCGATAGCTCTTGACACTAGATATTTAATGCTATTGAACTCAGAGAAAGATTTCAAATAACCAATCCCGTATTTGGCACAAGAATAATTTTCTTAAACCAAATCCGATAGCTCTTGACACTAGATATTTAATGCTATTGAACTCAGAGAAAGATTTCAAATAAAACCAATCCCGTATTTGGCACAAGAATAAATTTCTTAAACCAAATCCGAAAGCTTTTGGGACTAGATATTTAATGCTATTGAACTCAGAGAAAGATTTTAAATTAAAACCAATCCCTTATTTGGAACAAGAATAATTCTTTAATGTCAAGTCCGGAAGCTCTTGCCACTAAATATTTAAAGCTATTGGATCAAGAGTTAAATCTTCAGCTGAGAACAAATTTGAATTGGTTGTTCTTTAAACAAAAGAAATTTCGCTATTGAACCAATAGAATGGGCTGTTCTCACAAGAAAAAATCCGCGATTATTTTTAAGAGAATTAGGGGTTTGGTTAAAGAGACTTCGCATTTGGACCTATTCAAAACCGAAAATCTCCTGGCTAAATGTCATAATCTTTTAGTTCAAAGGATTTGTTTTTTCAGTGCACTTAATGACCACCCTCCTGAATAAGAGCATAGACGACATAAGATTTGGGAGACTTTGGTAGGCGCTGAATCAAGCACCACAAAATCTATTTTGTCGCCGATTTTGCAAAAGGAAAATTTCAGTTTTTTAACTATCTAACCATATTTTCTTTCTTCCCGCCACTATATGGCCAGTTTTCTAACAACCTACTATGGTAGCTGGCATTACCTAAAATGACCTATGAAGGCCTTTTTAAATTAGGTAGTAGATCATCTCTAACCCACTTCTCAAAATTTTCAGCTTTCATCTCGCCATGGTAATCTCCTGTTTTTGTTTTAGATTTAAAACTTCTACTGGCACCATCAACTAATCCTTTTTCTGAACCAGCATGTAGAATAATGTATCTAAGGAAAATATAAGTATTTCATTAGTTTTTTCGTAGTCTCGAAACTCTAGAGATGAAGGTGCGGAAAAAGTGGGAAATGTGAAGTGGACAATAAAGGGTTGCATCTGAGTAGACTTTTAATTTGCTCTAATTGGGATATACAAATGAAGGAATTATGACAGCTAATGCTTCGGAGCAGAAGCTGTAAAAATATTCCTAAAAAGAAACATGTCTTCTAAAGCTTGTCGGTCTGCAAGAGGAAGCTTTTTTTGTAAAACTGTGATAATTTATAAGACAAAACAAAATTTTATTAGAGGATTGTAAAAGTGCTTTACCTTGTGATTTAAAAAAAAAAATGGGCCCTCCAATTTTTCCTTAAGTGTAGAAAAGTACATTCTTTTTCTAGCATATAATTAGTCATAAGAATGTTTTACCTTTCCACTAAAATATACATCGTCATCCTGCCAAGACCTGCGGAAAGAGCTGTTCGAGAAGATCCAGGTTTCATCGAGGACCACCCAAAGATTTTTATTTTCTCCTAAATCTTTATTTTCAATAAAACCTTTTGAAAATTTCCTTCTCATGCGTTGCATATTTGGTTTTTCCATTAAGCCTAAGTTACTTATAAATTTCACATTTTGCTTCTTATATTGTCAGCAACTGTCACTATGCTTCCTAAAAAATACATTCATAAATATATTTAAATCTTAAAATATTTGGCACATCTGAGGATGTAATGTTAGATTATGATACTCTTAAAACGAGTTATTTTACCTTTTGCAAGATCACTATTCTGATAGCATCATTTTTCAAAAAATATTTATTAGGTTATATTTTCTTACCTCCGACTCTTCACAGCTCTGATGAGGGTTTCGAAGCTTTTCCAAACTGGAATTACAGTAATCCTTGTGATTTATACACTAAAAAATATATTTTAATGGTTTTTTCTTAAAACCAATAAAAATAAAAACTCAGTCCAAAATAAAATAAATTATGAAAGATAAAAAATGTCAAATAGTCCACACAAAAAAAAAATAAAAACACTGCAGAGTAATTTCTAATCTCACTAATTACTTTAAAACACGAAATAACACACCCAAACACAAAAAAAAAATATTACAAAAATTGAAACGCCTTTAATCCATTACTAGGTGATTTACTCCAATCAGCTGATTTTGACGTTGAGTCTAGTAATTTTTGTTTTTGAAAATGTAAGCCAACACAAAAATGTTAGCTTGGACAAACTATAGTTAATATGTTTTTTTGGCTCTGGACCCTACGAGCTCCTTTCCTGCCAGCTCATTAGGAGTGGCCACGTGTTTGTCTGGCTCGGAAACATCACGTGGCCACTAAAAATCTGTCCCCTTTCCAGATACACGCTGTGAGGAGGCCACAACGTGAGCTTTCCCAGGAATTTTTCACAAAATTATATTCTTTCGCTGTGCTATACTCTATTCTAGAGTGTAAGCGCCATCTCGCACTTATCTGTGTTGCGTATCAACTAGACACAAATATGGGGACCACCGGCTTAACGTGCCTTCCGAAGCACATGTGAGAGGGTTTACTAGGCAGAAATACTACACAGTGGTTTGCATTGCCTTCTGTGAGGTGGCGAGCTATGAAAAAGTCCAATGGACAGTGCGGGAATCGAACCCGGGTCTTCACGGCTGAGAGGCTGGTACGCTGCCACTACGCCAGCTCGCCACAAAAATTATATTAGACTTTTTAAATTAATTTCTTATCTACGCAAGGCACAAATAATGCTGGTCCTACCAAGAACTGCTACTGGTATTACGTATAACCGCTTCCTGCTGTGCGCGCATCCACCTTCCGCCATTTAAAATGTACCTCGTGCCCCCACAAAAACAGAAAGGAACATGTTATAGGAATCTCCCATTCACAGAGTTTATCTCCAGAAGATAGACTTCACTATTCGGCTAGAGTCTCTCCTTGATCCCCGAGGGTAAAAATCACAAGATACGGCGCCGCCAGTCGCTCTTCCCGGAAAAAGTTATGTAGCTTTTTATCGCGCAACTTCACTGTTCGCTGCAGCAGTGATTTATTTTATGTTATATTTACTTAATTTCCTAACTCGGCAAATTTCAATTTGTCAACAACTGCTATTTTTGTACCATATCCTTTGCCTATGTAAATGCCACTTATGGCGCATTTTTCAGCTGCTATTTACTGCTTACAGCTGGGCACTTTTTTAATTTGACCCCCATATAAGATATTTTTTCTTCCCTCTACCCTCCATAAACCAAAATTAAAATATAACAATAACAAGTAACACAGCCCTACCCTACAAAAAATATTAAAAGTCCGAAAGACTTGACCATAGTATCTTTATGTTTATCTGGGGTCACTTTAAATTTATCAGGTCAGGGTCAAAAGCATTTCTTCTCTTTATAAACCAAAGTTAAAATATATCCATGAAGTAATACAGCCCCACAAAAAAAGTTGAAGGTTCAAAAGACTTGACCATAGTATTTGTATGTTTTTCAGGTCACTGAATCCGGGGGTCAATTTCACCCCATCAGGTCAGGGTCAGGGGTATTTTACGGTCAAATTTGCAAAGTTATTTTCAACCAAATTAGAAGAGTGTAAACTTATGTCTTGAGGTCGCTAAATACTAATTCGTGGTTAAATCTGTAAATTATAATTTTGTATATTTGACCTTAAAATATGTCTTGACCGTGACCCTATAGGCTCATATTCAGCGACCTTAAAACCATAAGTATACACCCTTCAAATTTGGTTGCGATTAATGGGATTAAACTAACTCCGGATTCGGATTTAGCGACTCCAAAAACACAAAGATGGTATCTTTGGTCAAGTCCTTTGCACCTTTTTTATTATTTTGTGGGCTGTGTAATTAGGGTTTAATAATATTATAATATACTGGGTGTCCCAACTCCATTTATACACGAAATATCTTCTCCCCCTTTAAAAAAATTATAATAAAAAATGTTTGTTTCAAAACACTAATATTATTTACCTTAATGGTAAATTCACAAGGTTTCTCAAAAACAAAGTTTTTACTGCCAAGATTTTTTTTAAAGGAACGCTCTGTATATTTTGTCTGGTATTTACTTCTACATCAAAAAGTTAGAATACACTATACATCAATTAATGCTGACTTAAAAAAATATAATATTATTTGATTTTTATTATTATGTATTAAAACAATTAAAAACGATTTAGAACAAAAACAATTAACAAAACCTTCTGTAATAAGGGCAACAAAACTTAGAGGATTATAAAAGCAAAATAACACGTGCCTAAAGAGCTATTTCGGAAGAAGTAATAAGGGGCGCCTGTACATCTGAGCTGCTAACAAGGTACAAACTTTGTTAAACCGAGAATGGTCAGCAGTTTTAATTTTAAACAACCGTTTTATTCAAAAATGTGTTATATTTTTTAGGATTATTTTACTCCTAAGCAGTTTTAAATTTTTTTGACGTACCCTGTATATTTCAAATATATAAAGTTTCCTATTTGTTGCAAACTTAATAAACCACACTGTATGTTCATACGTGCATAATGTTGCAAAAAATTTCGCAAACGCAGTTCTTGGCCAACAAAACGAAAAAAAGTTACAGTTATAAATATATGTCCTAAACTTTTTAACCTTTGAACTATAGGGCGGTAAAAGGCTTAAAACTTGGAACAGATGTTTATGTTTTCCAAGGATTTTTTACAACAACATTTGTAACTATCTGTTGCCCTGAGAGAGGGCTGAAATATGCAAACCTAAATGATTTTTCCATTGTATCTTTTTCTGGGGTTGGAAATTTGCAATTTAAGAAATGGTTTGTAAAGGCTTTACCTAATTAGAAAGTTTTTTGTTCAGTGCATTTTTTTCGTAAAATGCACCGTTTTCGTTGTTTTAAGAAAGCTCTGAAAAAAAAAACAATTTTTTTTTTATAAAATATTTTTTTTTTTAACTTAAGACACTTTGTTCGTTCCTTTATCCCTGGAGTGTACATATTATGGAACCTGCCACCCGCGAAAGTTTTCCCTTTTCCCCCAAATCTCTAAATATCCTGTGAATAACCTCCCTCTTACCAAACTTCAGACACCCACGACACACGTAAGTACATGGGCGTGAGCCTTCGTGGACTATCCCGAGAAAGAAAATGTACTTAAAATAAACTAATTACATGCACATTGCACATATACAGTGTTTTATGTCTAAGCTCTAAAAAGGGGGATTCTGCCGTGTCCTATATTAAATTTCCTGTATCTTAGAAATTCGCTTTAATAAGAAAACTGTAAAAAACATTTTAAAACAATTCTAACACTAAAAACTGTTTTTGTAGATGAGAAAAAGAACAACCTGTTTTTGAAAGCTTAACCAATCAACAAAGAAGAAAGGCTAATAATTTTTTTAACGGCAACCCTAATAATTTCTCGTTTTAAATATTTAATAAAAAAATATAAAATACCTTTTTGACAGGTGACTGCTGTTATGACGGCAAATTTAAATAAAGTGATATGATATCTAGTAAAGGGATGTAAGGAGCTCTAATATCAAAAAAAGTTATTGGACGAAACTGTTTAAAATTTAGTTTTAGTCATATTTATAAAATTTTAACAAAAAAACCTTAAACCTTTAAGAAATTGTAATATTTAAGACATACTGTATTCATACAGTAAAAATTGTCATTTTTTTTACTAAAAATTATTTTATTAACATACAGGGTGAAGCAATAGTGTGACAAAGTAGCATATCACCTTTATATTAAAGAGATACATAAAAATGTTTAATATAAAAGTTGTAGTACCTATGGTGGTGCATATTTTGTAAACATCTTTAAATATCCAGGGTGTTTCAGAAATACCTGACACACACTTTTTTATTATTTTTTTTTTAATGGAACACATTATATATTTTGGCATTTTTGGCTTCTAGGCAAAATTATAGACACATTTTATTTATAATGTCTCATACCTATATATAAAAAATATTTTAGGTTTTATGTCAAAAATGACTTTTACAGGCCATGTTATAATTAGCAATATTATTTATACGGAAGTCTTTAATAATTGATTGAGGTTGGTTTCCTTATAGAAGGAGACCTATTTCAGTAAAGTGTGTTGATATTTTAATAATAAATTTGTACAGAGTGATCAAAATCGATCAATTAAAAGTTAATCCAAAGAAACGTAACAAGTCAATTTTTTTAATGGAAACCCTGTACTTTTATAACTTTATCTTATTTAGCACTAATAAATAGGGTAACCTTGTATAAGATTGTCTATACCAAAAATTTATAGTTTTCGAAATATTTGCGATTTACCACTTTTCTATTGTAGAAATTCTATATGGATTTTTTTATTAGTTGGCCATGACAAAGATAAAAGTAATAAAAGTCATAAAAAACATAAAAGTCATAAGACGATTTTTATCTAAGGGTAGAAGGATATCTTGTTGTATATTATCTTCCAATTAATTTAAAATTTAAATTAAAATTGTAAATTATGAATTTTTCACAAGCCGAAATGGTCGATATGGTCTTTGCGTTAGAAGCTAGTAACCAGAATGCGTTGTTAGATTATAAGCACGACAATTTCCCGAGAGGCGGCAACCTGAGAGAAGAGCGTTTGAAAAACTTTTCGAGCGTTTTGAAAAGAACTGGCAGTGTCGCATACAACAAAAATACTAGAAAAAAACGTGCGTATTGGTGGTAACCGAAAATCCGCATATTGGACAGCGACCTCTTTCGCAACAAGTTGATGTTGAACGAAGGACAATTCAACGAATACTGGAGTCTCCAAAAATGCATCCCTATCATATTCAACTACTGCAGGAATTGGTTCCCAAAGATTACCAGAGGAGATTGGAATAAACAAAATAAATCAGCAAAGAAATTTTGCTGATTTGGTCCTGTTCACAGATGAAGCCACATTCCATAGAAACGGAAGTGTAAATAGACACAATTTTTACTATTACGCAACTGAAGATCCACATTTTGTTAGATGTACTTCCCAAGCTAGGTGGTCGTTAATTGTTTGGGGAGATATTATTGGTAACTATGTTATTGGACCACACTTTTTTGAGCAAACAGTAACAGCGGCAGTGTACTTGGACTTTTTGCAAAACCATTTAGCAAATTTATTGGTTCGAGTACCAAATGAAATTCAACAGGAAATGTGGTTTCTTCATAATGGGGCCCCAGTTCATTAAACGAGGGCTATCAAACCTTTTTTGGACGAGAAATATCCAGATCGATGGATTGAACCGGGAGGTCCTGTTTCATGTTCTCCTAGATCCCCCGATCTCACTAAAATGGAATTTACCATATGGGGGTATGCAAAAGAGCAGGTATATAAAATACCACCTACAACAAAAAAAGACATGAAAATGAAAATTAAAGACTGTTTTTAACAGGTAAGTGAAGAAATGTGTCAAAATTTTAGTAACGAATTTGAAAGACGTATTACATATTACATTGTGCATTCAGGAAGGTGGCGGACACTTTGAACACTTAATTAGGTAGTTTCTTATTTGTTTAATATTTGTTACTAATTATTTGTTAATAGTTGTAATATCTAGAGACAATAAATAGTTTTATTTCTGTAGTAATTAAGTTTTTTGCCGTCGTGGTCAAATGTTACAAAAAAAAAAACTAAAAGCTATAAAAAATTACAATAATGTTAAATCGCAAATATTTCAAAAACTATACATTTTTGGCATAAACAATTTTATACAAATTTACCCTATTTATTATTGCTAAATAAGATAAAGTAATAAAAATACAGGGTTTCTATTTAAAAAAAAAGACTTTTTTCGTTTTTTTTTGGTTTTAATTTTAATAGATCGATTTTGATCACTGTACAGATTTATTAACAAAATATCATCGCACTATACTGCAGTAGGTCTCCTGCGATAAGGAAACCAACCTCAATCAATTATTAAAGACTTCCTTATAAATAAAATTGCTAATTATAACATGGCCTGTAAACGTCATTTTTGACATAAAATTTAAAATATTTCAAAAACGGTTAAAGTTAGTTTTATGATATTATAATTAAAATGTGTCGAGAATTTTGCCTAAAACCAATAAATGCCCTAATATATAGGGTATTCCATTAAAAAAAATTAAAAAGTGTGTGTTAGGTTTTTCTGAAATATGAATAAAAAGAGGTGATGTTGATGTGTTAATTGAATTAAGGTTTCCTTGAAATTACTTTGGCATCTAGCATGGGTACCCATGTATTATTCAAATTAACATATATTGATGCTACAAAATTATCATTATTAATTATTATATGTGCACTTTCCTAAATTTTCCTATATTTTTAACAGGTTCCCTGTGCCAAAATACTAGAAACGTTCCAGTTTATTGGGTGGTTGTAATTAAATGGGCGTGACAGATTTTTAATTTGAGAAATTTTGTGTTTGATGTTTTTCTATGCGTTTGGCTAATGGTCTGGAAGTTTCAAACATATAAAATTTATTACATTTACAATGGATCTTACAAATAACATTTTTTGTGGTTTCCTTTATATATTTAATGGTTTTGATTTTGTTACTTGATATCTAGTAGTGTTTTGTGTTTTTAAGATAGTACGAGCATTAAATTTATTACCTATTTGTTAAATTTTATTTGATAAACCAGGAATATATAGTAAAAATAAATTTAAAAAAGGTCTATTTTATATTTGTCCTAAATTTGATTTGGGTGTTTATATTGGAGAAAGAAATTATTTTAAGATAAGAAGAATAATTATTTTAAACCAACATATTTTTTATTATCTATATTTGATCTTCAAAAGAAATTATAATAATTGTATTAAAAATACTTGAGTTTTTACAAAAGATGAATCCGCTACAACAATATAGAATATTTCTACAATTCAGGTATTATAATTGTTGCACCTTGTGGTTTTTCAGATATTTACTTTTTAAAATTTCTATATTACAAAAAACATGTACCGATTTTCGATCTCTTGATTTGTTTGTGTCCGTTTTAAACAGATTGGGGGGGAATTAGGTCAAATTTGAAAAATATATATATATATATATATATATATATATATATATATATATATATATATATATATATATATATATATATATATATATATATGAAATATATATATATATATATATATATATATATATATATATATATATATATATATATATATATATATATATATATATATATATTTTTTATATATATATATATATATATATATATATATATATATATATATATATATATATATATATATATATATATATATATATATATATATATATATATATATATATATATATATATATATATATATATATATATATATTTGTGTAGAGAGAAAGGAAATTCAATTATTTATTATCTAGGTTTCCTAGAATTTCTACTCTTTTTTCTTATTTTTAAGTAAAATTAAACTTGCATTACATATTTATTTTATTTATAAAAAAGGAGAGAAAGGCGAAAATTGGCTCTTTTTACTATGTTTGATTCAAATTTATTTTTATCTACAGAATTTTGCTAAAGAGTGTATTATTAGTTTTGAAAAAAAAAACAACTGTAACATTTTTTTTTTTTTTATTAGAAATTATAAAACGTAAAGGCTAAAAAAACTTTTTCTTTTTGGTAACAACTAGTACTTAACAAAATAGGATAAAATATTTGATGCTGTTAACATTTCACGTATGCAAATAATCTGTTACTTAGAACCTAAATTTTAATTACAAATGCTTGTTACAAAGTTAAAGTATTTGAGATATATGTGTCTGTTTTGTTAAAATCCGTCTCTTTGTTAAGATCCTTTCCCCCTTTTTGAAGCGTCGGCATATTGTGTAAAATAATCAAACCCCCCAATCTGACGCTGTTTCGTCGTAACATAACCTGATTGTAAAGATTTTGGGGGCAATTATTTATATATATTTATATATATATTTATATATATATATATATATATATATATATATATATATATATATATATATATAATATATATATATATATATATATATATATATATATATATATATATATATATATATATATATATATATATATAAACATATACATATAACCTAGTCATGTCAATATCACAAAGTAGTTATTTATTTTTATAAAAGTAATTACATTTGGAAATTACACAGGCAGAGTATTTTTCAAGATATAAGAAAATGACTAGACATATCGATTAACTCTGATTGCAATAAAAATCCTCGAAATTGGTCCTTTGGCCATGCCAACAGGGGGGGAAATGGGGTTTGGGGGTTCCAATTTTTTATCCGCGAGAAACATCCCCCCAAAAGAATATAAAAAACTGAATAACCAATTTATGCTTATAAAAGCAACGATTAATTAAATTATGTTAACATTAATATAGTGTCAATGCTACCAAGCT
>JAHBCN010010692.1:0-31063 GCA_019359885.1 Listronotus oregonensis | reverse complement strand
CCCCTTTTTAGTTTTCCACAGTTTTTGGCATTTTTTTAATACTAATTTCTTAAAAAAAAAAATTAAAAATAATAAATAATTACTCAGTCAGGTACTGTACTGTGGAACAGTTCCTAGATTATTATATAGATCCTGCGCTGTAAAAATAACAAGATATGTCTCTTCTTTCACATGTCATTAATCTCGATCCCTCTCTAATCGAAGTTTTCGAGTAACGAATGTCGGTGATCCATTCAGATAGTTTTATACATTCGATCACTTCTGTCAGAACTTTTAACCGCGCTTTTCCGCGTGTTCCCATTTCGGTTCTCTTTTAAGTTTTAAATGAATTTTTTTCCCTTAAAGATGTAGTTTTTAACATACATATGGAGATAAATCTTGATTATCCGCATGGATATTGCTTGTTTCCACATAGCAACCCACTTTGGTGAGTTCAATCTTTTTAAGGTTTTTGGGTTAGGTTTTCTAATTGTAAAAACTTTATTTTTAGTTAGTCCTGAGGAAGGGAGAAAATAATAAACTCTCGAAAGCTTGACAAAACAGAAAAGGGTTTCATTACTAAATCCAGGCCACCAATCCTTTTTCAATAATTTAAAAAAGACTGCATCCCCACTACTCTGGTTTCGATATTTTTTAACTAGTCAGTCGATACTATTTCCTCTATATATATATATATATATATATATATATATATATATATATATATATATATATATATATATATATATATATATATAATATATATATATATAGTAAAGCGCAGAGACTGCGAAAATAGGACAATCCTGAGCATTTTGGATGTACCTAAAAACGCCGCACGCATTGCTTATCGATCAATAATTTTCGGTAAACAAATTCATAAGACGCGCGCTCGGCCGGCAAAGCGATCAACTCAATACGTTTATTCCTGAAATAATTCTTTACTATCGAACGCTCGACAGCTAAAGTTTTACTGTGTCGATTATTTGCGACCAAAAAGTTTTTTTTTAATAAAATAATAAGTATTAATAATGGATGTTTACGAACTGGAAGAGAAAATTAAAATTATTAAATGGTATCACCGTGAAAATCTGTTAGGGGAATTAGGAATTATTTATTAATTTATTTCCAACCAGGCCGACTCCCACGATTTCCACTATTCACCGAGTCATTAAAAACCTTCTGACATTTGGTTGTTATCTCCAAAAAACATAAACATGATAGTGTCCCAGAAGAAAACAACGAAAGGAAAATAAAGGAAATTATGGTAGTGGCAAGTGTTATTAAAAATCCTACAATTTTCATTAATACAATTGCAAAACAGGTTAATTTGAAATTTGAGCAGATCAGTGGGTAGAGTGCTGAGAAAAAATGGATACCGATCCTACAAAGTAAGAAAAACCTATGAAATTTTCTCTGATGATCATTTTAGACGAATGCAATTTTGTGAAACTGTAATGGAAATGGAAAATAACAATGATTTGTTTTTTTAATTAAAATTCACAGTGGGATAAATCGATTTTTATAAAGTAAACCCAAATATATTTACAAATCTAAATAATTATTGTTTATCAAAACCTTTAATATGCAATTTTTAAAAAGGTGCTATAAGTCACGAAATTTATTACAATAAATGCTTTAAGACATATAATTTAATTTAAGAAACATTTAGAGTAGCCTTCATCCGCTATTTACTCTTTTCATATCCTTGGAAATTTTAATGAAAAGGAAAATGTCAGGTAAACTTCTCCGTATATAAAGTGAAGGATTAATGTAATTGGGTTTATTCAAAGAGATGTTTTGTAAAGCTTCTTAACCTAGAGACGAATTTCTAAATGTATAACATCATTGCTTCTACAAACAGAATCTTCTTTGGTGGTTTAATTAAACAACAGAAATTATTATTGTTGTGATGTTGTTAAATACAAAACTTTTCTAAGGTTAAGAGAGAGATTAGTAAAAAAAAATTGCCAAGTGAAAAAAGAGTGAAACAAAGTTGTAGATAGACTTGCTCTAATTTAGATGTTTGGATAGAAACTAAGCTCTTATTTTACATAATTGCTTTTAGTGGTATAACCTACAGGAGACAAAAATATTTAATAGCGCAATGTAATATACGGCTAAAATTTTTGTATTTCCTAATTTTTTATCCAAAACCTAAACTGGCAAAACCACAGCGGGCAGGTGCGCAAAGTTGATATTTAAGAGTAGCCCATTGACCTATTTGCTACTTGACAAACGTGAATCTACCTACATGTACTCGATATAGTTTTAGCAGCTTAGAGTTTGGACTTTATCTGCCTGCTGTGCAACCAACGTGATCAATTGTAAATATGTTCTATAGTTTTGTGGCGAATCCCTATTTTACTATTTTTGTTTTGGGATTACTTGCCTTGATATTTTTAGAACATAGGATCACACAGTCCTATTGACCCCTATAAACTGAAAGATCGCCTGAAATAGAAAAAAGAAAACTCCCCTTGTTTTATGCCAGGAAGTGCTTACTACAGGCCTTATTTTGTTGTTACTATGATTACTTTTATTGATAGTCAATTTAAAACAAAAAAAACCGATTCTTACGATAGTTGCTAAATTGTGTAAACGTTTGTGCTTATTAGTTTCCAAAAGTTCGAGTATTATGTCCCATTGTGACAAATCCACGCCACAGAATAGTCCGCCAGATGTTTTGGATATCGCAAAGACTGTTACAGTCAATGAGCTGACATCATAGATAGAGAAAGCATTTCATTCATAAACGCAATTGAGAGCTGTGCCCAACATGGTTTGTGTCTATTATTGACGATAGAATGGTACAAGCATAGTTTGTACTTACGTGTGAAATGATAATCCAGGAATCATCCGTCACTTTACACACTTGGCACTGCCTTGCCATTTTAATTTATTAAAAGTACTTACACAAAACTAAAATTTCAACAATTGTCACACAAATAACCCAAAAAACAACCAGAAACATTTATATTGAAACGACATATTGAATGCGTCATCTGTCAAGCGAAGCCGAAGGTGGCCGAAGTACAACGACTATTAGTCGTTGGCCGAAGTATGCCTTTACGAAAAATGCACTGTTGTCACGTTGTCGCGCCTTTATTAGTAGCTGTCCAAATACAAAATAGTATTTTGACATTATTACTCTTTTGTGTAATACTTTATAGTAATAAATATAACAAATATTATTCACAGTTTAAAATACAATAGTAGAGTTTAATTTGATGTAATTTTAAGAATAAATTAAGTAAAATTTAATCATAATATACTATCAAGTAAATGAAACAGAAATATACTTGGCAGCCACGCTTTACGACAAAATAGTATCTGTAGTAACCATTTTCCCGGGTTTTGGTGAATTTTATTGTTTGCGTACAGAGGTTTCATTCATCGCTAGACAGAACCTTAGAATGTGCGTTTATGATGCCACGCTTATGCCAAATCTATGCTTTCTCCAGTTAACCTAACAGCTCATTGTTACAGTGCTATTTACCGAGGTTTTTTACATAAGTATGATAAAGAGAATTTATTAAAAGGTATTTAAAAAAGACTAAAAAAATTACCTAAAATGATGGGCCTACATTTTTTCACTGAGGTTGGTGCCAGCAAATTTGTTAAATATAAAACTAATTAAATAAAAAGATGGCTTTGCTACACCGATCTCAAAAAAAAGTCGAAAAAAAAACTTTATCTTGAAGAAATATTATTAACATATTTTTCGAAAAAACTATAATACAGTCAGACTTGTGTTAACGGATACCCTTTTATATCGGCCACCTGTGTATGGCCACTTAAGCTAACAAAAATCCCCTTAGATAATGGACACCCTTATAAAACAGCCACGGCCAGACAAATCTCAATTTTTATAACCCATTGCAGGTAAATCAACCTTTTTATATTGGCCGGAAATTCTTTGGACTAATTTGTATTTTATTATTTTAAGATTGTATTCTGCAAATTTCAAAGGTGAAAATACCCAACAATAATATTTATGGCCAGGTTCAAATAGCATTAGTGGCTTGGGAGATTATCTTCACATTATATTTTTAGTTGTGTCTTTAATCGATAAGAAGAAAGTTACCGTGTTCGGAATCAAAATCATTTCTCCAAAAGAAAATTGTTTGACACTGAAAGAAAAAAATAGTGTTATCGCGAAAAGTGAAAAGTACGCTTTAGGCTCGTGAAAACTGGCTGAAAAGTTTGGTGTTGAAAAATCCCAAATAAATGATATTATCAGAAATAATGCTAAACTAAATCGAATGTTTGAAGAAGGTGTTAATTTAGAACAAAAGAGGAAATTCCAGTCTACAATTTTTTCTGCAAAACAAGAGGTAAAAATGTTCCACTATCTGGACCCTTAATTAAACAAAAAGCACTTAAGGCAGCTAACAATTTCAAAGTGGAAAATTTTGTAGCCTCCGATGGTTGAACAACTATTACCTGGCAATACTGGCACCCTGACCAATTATTCTTAATTTTATGGTGGCCGTTATAGACAAGTTTTACTATAATATGTAATAAATATCAGACAAAATATTAAAATAAGCAAGCACCTCCAAGTACGTGCTAAGTTGCTAAGTTTTAGTTACTTTTTTTTAAATACCATAATTTTTGGGCATAACATAACTCTTGTACTTTTGTATTTAGGCTTAAAAGTACTTTACTTTTATGCCTAGGAGTAGAAGTCAATTGTTTTTGCACTCAGCAAAAAATACACTTTTATATTGTCAATCACGTCGCAAAGATTAATATTTTTATGACGTTTAAAAAATATTTTTTTAGTGTCAGTACTTCTAAAACTGATGAATGTGGAAAAAGATAATGGCCAAAAAGTTTTATTTAAAACGGTCAAAGAATTCCAATAATTAAAAATTTACAGGAGTCCTGCATCCGAAAACATGCAGGGTTAGATTGCTAAGCTATTCTGAGTCACACTGTTGATTTAATTTCACCTTTTCTTAGGCCTCTGTAAAAAAATAAAAACTTTTTACTGCTATAGAAATGTATCTATTAGACCCCATTGGGTCTAAAAAAATGTTTTAAGTTACTCTAAAAAGGACGATTTTAATAAAAAATATTTTAATCAAATATCATCCACCCTAAACTGCCTGTAATCAGATCTTCCAGTTTGATACCTTTTGTCTGCCATTGGGGAAATCCATTCTATACTTTATTAAAGGCAATGTTCTCGTTTTTCTTCCTAAAATTTCGTATAATCTAATATAAAAACTGCGTCTGGTTTTAACATACGATATAAGCTATTATTTTTTATATTTTTATATTAGCTCATTTAAGTTTATCATTTACAGCTTTGTATTTGAGAAAAATGTCTCTTATTTTATTATTTAATTTATGAAATTAAGAATTTGTGAGTAGGGACACAAATTATTTACCCGATAATTTTAAATAACCTTATAATTGTGGTTAGGTTAGATACAAGTGATTAGCCTTGTGAATTATGAAGTGATGATGCATCCCACAGCCGACGTGACGTAATTCCGGACTTCCAATTTCACCGAAGTAAAAAAAGATTTTGGAATATCCAGCTGGATCATTACTATGGCCCTTAAAAATTTGGTTGACCTGAAACGAAATTCAGCAAAGTTTGTTACAAAAACGAGTCATGGCCTTAGCATTAGAACAGAAGATTTATATCGTCCAATGTTATGGAGTAGGAGAAAACGCAATAAATCCAGTAGTACGGCTTTTTAATGTCAAATATCCACATTTACATTACACATTTAACAAAGACAACAGTCAGAAATATTATTATAAAATTTTTAAGAACTGGAAGTGTACTTAACACAAAGAAAAACGTATGATGATAATGATGCCCCTACAGATAGAGCTCTGAACTCAGTTGAAGTTAATCCAAGACTTTCTTTTAGAAAGAGACAAAGGGAAACAAATATAAGCAAATTTGAGCTGCAAAGAATCTTCCAAGCTAAAAGATTAAAACTTTTAAACCTAAAATACGTCATACGTTGGAGGAAGGAGACAACGCCTACCGTCTTGATTTTTGTTTGTGTTGGGGAAAAAAATATTACAAAATCATCAATTTTACAGAGCCATTATTTTTTCTGACGAATCCACTTTAACTACAAATGGGGTTGTTTCCACTCAAAATTGTAGGCATTGGGCTTCAGAAAGTCCTGGTTTTTGTATCCGGTCCTATCGGCAGTACTTCAAAAATGTAAATGTATGGTGTGCTATTTCGTGGCAACATGGCATTATGGGACCATATTTTATCGATGGAAAGCTGACTCAAATTAAATATTTGAAACTGCTAGAATGGTTCCGTAATAATTTCCTCGAAAATCTTTCCCTTGATCAAATGACGTCGGTTTACTTTCAGCAAGATGGTTGTCCAGCGCATTCGACGCAGATTGTTACTGAATGGATGAACGAAACTTTTGGTAACAGATGGATTGGCAGGTTTGGACCTATTCATTGGCCCGCTAGGTCACCAGACTCTCAATACTAGATTTCTTTTTATGGGGTCATCTTAAGAACCTGGTTTATGCCGAGCAATATCCCAATAATCAGGATGTCTTGAAAGAAAGACAACCAGTTTTTGACATGGTATGGTGACAAAAATGTGAAAAATTATTTAATGAAAAACTAAATAGTATGACAGCCCGAGTACAAGCCAAACCGGTCAGCAGTCCAATCCATTACAGTTAGACCTTCACAATTATCATCATCAGCAGCAGGAATTGTTTTAAAAATATATAATTATTATAATTTATCATATTTATAAGTGGGAATTTGTATTAAAAATAAATATATTTTTAGATATTTGTGGTTGTTTTTTATAATTACAAAAACAAATTGTTTTATAGATTCCTATCATCACTAGTTGTTTTATAAGTCTCATACAAGGAAGTTTAAAGGTGTATGGAAGCCCAATACTGTAGAAGAAAATTGTCCAGGCGTGCAGGGCAACGGGAATCGGGGGATTGGCCCCGCGGAGTTTGCGCAATGAATAGTAGGTCAGAGCCGGACTTCCATAATTCTTTGTTACTATATATAAAGTTGAAATCATCAAATGTCAAATTAAAGCATTCGCTGTTTTTTTTTTAATTTTTTGCACAAAATTGTTGGTTATTAACATAGAACATTTAAAATTATTGTGTAATATTGAATTTTATATCATCTGATATAATATGGAAAGAATAGATGGCGCCACTTTACAGCCTTCTATTTAAATGGTCGATATTTTTGGGAGTTTTGTATTTTTACCAAAAATCTTAGTAAATAAATAAAAACACGATTTTTTAAAAATAAATTTCAAACATTGTATGATAGTTTCATGTACTTATCACCAATTTTGTGATAAAAGAAGGGCAAGATAGTGTAAATGAGTTTAATCTTATCCTAAGATTGTGGTTGTACATTAAAAAGTGAACATTTTTATAACTGCTTTTTAGGCCTATACTTTTCACTAATAACAAACATTCATGAAAGAATAACAGTGGTTAATAATGTTTAGTAACCTTTGGTACCTAGGTATCCATTGTAACAGTAACCGTTAAATATTATGTGTCTACAGTATGTCGAGCTTAAAAAGTTGATAATGTAAGTTTAAGAAACCAAAAATCTAATTCCTTTTTAAGCAAATACAGAAAAAGCAAAAAGAACTTTAACATAAAATTGTACTTTCTTTTATTCATTTAGAGGGACCTGTATAAATTAAAATTTGCCTGGTCTGCCCAGTAATTAATAATGTTGATCCTTTAAAAGAATGTACGAAATTATTAAATGAAATAAAAGTACCTAAATGTAAACCTTATTTCTTTTTAATAATCCACAGAAATACACAAACATTGTGGAAATCATCTAAAGATAGTTAAGATTGCCTTACTTTTCTCACTACTATTTCCTATGAAATTTTCATTTTTATAATTCATAATTGATATATTATTATTTATTCGGTTACCTAACGTTATGTCTCATAAGAAGCACCTTTAAATAAGAAATCACAATTAAAATGCCGGGTATTACTTAGATTTGCAAGACAAAACATACAACCTCTAATCATTTTGTTACGATATTATAAGTAACAAACAATAAACACACAAAATTATAGTCACAATTTAATAAACACTAATCACTAAAATAAGAAGGTTTTTATCAATCCAAAAACTTCTGCAACCACAAAATATAATCACACAAAGCAAAACAATCGAAACTAATACGGTCTCATAAAGTATAATGTGTTGCCTAACTACGCACTGATTTATCAGTGTGTAAGTAAGCAACACATTAAATTATTTCGTGGAATTTCGTTATTGCGCAAAATCGGCGGGGCCAACTCTGACAGTTATTTTCATACTGGGCTGGACATTTTTTGATCGAATGGGCCATAGCATTGGGCTTTCATACACCTTTAAACTTCCTTGGTCTCATACCATACCTCAAATACTAGAAAAATAGTTATGTAAAACGTCCTAACTAAGCGTTTGTAGATAAAAAATATTAATTTGTAATTTTGACTTATTTTTTTTAAGTCAAGTTAATTTTTTTGAATAACCTTTTTATTAACTATGGAGTTACGTGTACGTAATAAAGACCGAGCATCTGTCTGTGATAGACAGATAGATTGCCCAAGGGTAATCTAATGAGGGCTACATTCTTTCTCTTAAAGATAGAAAAACCTTAAAAGTAATCTTAAATCTTTAGGGCCGTTTCTTTATAAACGGCTGGATCAGATTTCCATTCGGTCATATCCACCCCTCTCTAAAACCTTTTTTTATTTTTAATACACCCAGTACATCTACGCGACTATTTATTTATAACCCAGCTTAATGAATATACATGTTTCAGATTTCCGACTAGAGAATTTCCAATTTAAATTCATATGAAATGAGACAAGGTGGCCGGTGAAATCTGATTAAAGTGCAACATCAAAGGACACGAATTCGCATTTACGCGATTAAATTTCAGTTTTAAAGTTCCAGATCATTACAGAAATAAACAGAAGGTGTTATCCAACTGTTTCGAGGTGACGAAAATGGATAGCGAATTTTGGTGAACAAAGTTTGTTGTTATTTCTTTCGCTTCGAAAACCGCTGCACTAAATAAGCTTATGAAGGTATGTCAATGAAAGAAAAAAGACCTTTAAAACGCTTTTAGGGTAAAACGTACCCTTGTCAAGGCGTTGCAGTTACGGATTATGCCTTAGCGTAAAAATGTTTTTCTTTTAAAATAAAAGTACACGGGTTCGATTTTTGTTATTTAGAAAGCCTTTTAGGCACCAAAAACCTAGATATTTTACTTCTCTAAGGATACTGAATTACAAAAACCACGGAATCAAAACCGCTTAATCTAGGTAGGTACATAAAGAAAATCGAGAGGGCTTTCAAACAAGGTACAACTCGACCCCTTTTCATTTAAGATTTCAGGGGTAGAATTCGTCTTAGTCAAAAGGTTTTGAATAAGGATTGCAGCATATATTAAAGGTTTCTTCCTTGAAGAAAAAACGGAAAGTACTCAAAAAGAACCTTTGCTCGATTTTGTTAAGACACCCTGTATATGATCGACAGTGGGATATTCTAAAATGTCAATATTTATTTTCCTTATGAGATGAGCTTTTTTGTATTACTAATAAATTAGAATTAAAGTGTAGACTCTATAGCTGTACCGTGCGATCCATTCATTATAGGTGGGCACCCAGGTTTGGGCCTTTTTTTTAATCTTAAAATTTTTAAACTAAAAAATCATTAAATGGGATAGCTCAAAGTCGTTAATTTTTTTAAATAGATTGACTACTTTCCATCTATATTTTTCATTGTTTAAAATTTCTTAAAAGGTTTAATAAAAACTGAGGCAGTTAAATGATTAGTTTTCAAGATATTCCGTCTTAAATATTTCAAAACAAATTAGTGGCACCTTATATATAAATAGAAACCATTTGCAAATAATAATTTTTTCAAGATTTTTTAGATGAAATATCTTGAAAACTAATTGTTTAACTGCCCTGATTTTATTAAGTGTATTACAGATATTTTCAAACTTTATAAAAATAAAGACGGAAACAAGTCATCCTTTTTAAAAAAAATTGACGGCGTTGGAAAAACTCTATATAGTTTGTCCAAGCTAACATTTTTGTGTTGGCTTACAGTTTAAAAACAAAAAAATTTCTAGACTTATGTCAAAATCAGCTGATTGCGTAAATCACCCAGTAATGGATTTAAGGCTTTAAAAGTATGTATTAATTTTTGTGTTTGTGTTATTACGAGTAAAGTAATTAGTGAAATTAGAGATACTCTGCAGTGTTTTATTTTTTGTGAATTTTTACATTTTTATATTTTATAATTTATTTTATTTTGGGCTTAGTTTTTATTTTTATCGGTTATATAAAAACCACTAGAATAGATATTTTTAGTGTATAAATCAAATGATTACTGTATTTCCAGTTTGAAAAGCTGGGAAAACCCCGTTCAGGGGCTGTGGGTGAGTCGGGGGTAAGAAAATATAACCTAATAAAATTTTTTTTAAAAATTTGCCGAATAGTGATCTTGCAAAAGGTAAAATAACTTGTTTTAAGAGAACAACCAAACATACATCCTAGGATGTGCCAAATATTTTAAGATTAAATATATTTATGAATGTATTTTAGATCGCATAGTGGCAGTGCTGAAATATAAGAAGCAAAATATGAAATTTATAAGAACTCGCTAATGGAAACCAATTTTTTAAAAACATGAGAAGGAAATTTTCAAAAAATTTTATGGAAATGAAGATTTAGGAGGAAAAATAAAAATTTTTGGGTGTTTCGATGAAACCTGGATCTTTTCCGAACAGCTCTTTTCCGCAGGTCTTTTGGGAAGATGAGATTTTATATTTCCCGTGGAAAGGTAAAACATTCCAATGATTAATTATACGCTGAAAAGTAAGTACTTTCCCCACACTTAAGGGGAAAAAATTTAAGGGCCCATTTTAAATAAAGCATCCTCTTGCACACCAAGAAGCTGTAGAAGACCTGTTTCCCCTTTTTGGGAATTTTACAGCTTTGCTCCACATTAGCTGTCATAATTCCTTCTTTTTTATATCCCAATTTTGGGGAAATTAAAAGTCTACCAGATGCATCCTTTATTGTCCACTTTAATTCCCACTTTTCCCCACCTTCATCCTAGTTTCAGACTACCCAAAACCCTTATCAGTAATTACACCCGACTTCCCCTTAGACACTCATTATATGTGAACACTTGACTTTAGCATAAGGTTTTCAAAGAAAAACACATGAGATTGGTAGATACCTCAGTTAGGGTATCTTCAAACATAGGACATATGATTAAACCTGTACCCTTAAGACAACATTAAACTACAGAACACACTTGCTGCATTTTCAAAACATTGTATATTTAATTGAAAACTAATGAAATGCTTATATTTTCCTTAGATACATTATTCTATATGCTGTTAGAAAAGGATTTGTGATGGTGCTAGAATTTTTTAAATCTAAAACAAAACAGGAGATTACTATGAGATGAAAGCTGAAAATTGAGGAGGTTGAGATGATCAAATACCTAATTTAAAAAGGCCTTTATTAGTCATTTTACGTAAACCAGCTACTTAGTAGGTGTTGGGGAAACTGGCCATATAGTGGCGGGAAGAAAGAAAATTTTTGGTTAAATGGTTAAAAAACCGAAATATTCCTTTAAAATCGGCGACAAAATAGATTTTGTGGTGCTTGATTCAGCGCTTACCAAAGTCTCAAATCTTATGTCGTCGATGCCCCATTCAGGAGGGTGGGAATGGTGCTGGCTTGCATCCATATCATTGTGAATATGCTTTTAAAAAAGGGGACCCACATTATTAGTATATTAATAAGGAAAAATGGTAATAAAAACCCATTTACAATTTAAATTTTTATTTTTACTTTTAGCTTTTCTTTATTAAACTACCTTACTGCTTTTAATAAAACTAAATATTAAATGACTATTTCATTTAAATACATTACATCAATGGCCACAGAAGCAAAATGCTTAAACTCAAAATCCATTTACAGTCCGGCTGCAAAACCCCAAAAACCTACCACTTTGTCTGCTCTCTTATTTTAAAAAAGTGTTCAGACTAGTATCTGCTGCTTTTCCAAAAACCTGTGACCCCACCACTTCTAAAGCCCTGAACACGACCACCAACTTTTTTTGATAATTATTTTAAAAAATATAAGCATCTTATTGGGGATAATGATATTTCAAAATAAATAAATGATTATTATGTTTTTTTTTATTTATTTTATAATAAATGTAGGCACTAATGAAGATCAGAGAAATAAATCGACTTATCTTTGGGACCCAAAATGTAATTGCATAATAAGGGATATCGAACCATCCCTTATAGTGAGATATTTTATCAGGATATTAATTTAACTGAAAAAGAGTTTGCCTGCAAATATAACAAAATACAGGTCTGTTTGATATTCGGGTAAAGTGTACACTTTTTTCTTTTTTTTTAGACCTAAGTGTCAATTAAGGTGATTTAAGGACTAAGGTAAAAAGGTAAAATAGTGTAAACTATTTTAAAAAACAAACAATAACTATTAACTATTAGGTAAGAAAATGATAATTTTTAAAAATTATGGCAAACATCAAGCGCAATTTATAACATATATGAAAGAAAAAAATACTGATAAATTTGTTATTGTAATCTAACAAATTTTTTAAGATATTAAAAATTTTAAAAATCCCCCTTCCTCAGTAAGGTCCTTTACTAAAATTTTATATCAGCCAACTTAAATCTGAAAAACAAAATTTACTTTTAAAATGTATATTCCATTGCCAACCTAAAAAAGTTTGTTAAAACTATAGTAGTTGACACAAAAAAAATTAAGTTTAAAAAAAATTTTAAACTATCCCATTTAATTAATTCTTTTTGAAAATTTTAAAGTTAAAAAAGGTGAAACCTGCACTTATAATGTCGCACTGTACATGCAAATGTACAATTGATAAAGTAACACCTTTTCGAGGGTTTATAATAAAAAATTATGGGATAAAATTAATCATTTACACGTGTTTAGCAGAAACGTATCTAGACTCACTGTGTAAATTAAATGAAAGGTTTTACCATAGTTTCTCCCTATCATAACTTCGTTATCGTTCCACATAATTGTATGAGATTTAATTGGTAAATGCACATAAGTAATCTTAAAGTAAATAAAAAAGATTAAGAAGGTTATGTCAAGTAATTTTTAAGATATTCGATTTTGAAAATCGCCCATCTTAGTACTGACTGAATGACTGACTGACTCATTGACTCATCAAAAATAGACAGCACTTTTCGAGGGAGAAACTTTAAATTTGGTAAGTAAGCGGGTTTTAGGACACAATTAAAGAAAACATTCTGGAAACTGCATGTTTTAACTCAGAACGACACGAAACAGGGGTAGACAGATTTAGGGTATATTTTAAAAGTTGTAATCTAATTAAACATGTTTTATTATTTATTGTATTGTTTTAAAAGAAGGGCATTTTACTTTATCATTAAACCCCAGGGACAAAATCATACCAAAAAAATCATATGTAAAATAAGAGTTTCTATCTAAAAATCTCGGCACCTTAATATTAAACCAAGTTCTTTTGACTGGTCTATCTGTAGAAATGAAAAAAACTGTCTGTATTACTAAAAAAAGCATTCATTAAATGAGATAGATTGGGGGAAAAACTAAATGCCAAAAAGATCAAATTTTGGGGTCCCAGTACCATAAGAGGCCGATATTTTTGATAGAATTAGCCCCATTACAAAGTGTTTTGATATGATTCATACATGTAAAATATTTACCTTTAAAATGTGCCAAAAGAAAAAAAAATTCTTTCTGTATTTTTATCAAACTGTAAAATTTGCATTCACACAAAAACTAGAATAAGTATCTTTAAATTTAAAAATAAGAAGTTTATAAAATACTTTATGATAAGCCCCGAATGCGCCGGAAAATAATTATTTTATTAAATTATTTAGAATTTGAAAAGCTTTAATTTTGTTTGTGTTTTATCTTTAGTAAGAGATATTTGAATAAAAAACAAATCTTTAATTTTTAATTTAAAATTGTGGTTAAAAATTGTACTTTTAATTTTATTAGGAATGCTTTAACAGTGCTGATTAAAAGGTTTAGGTTCTCCCGTTAAGTAAATATAGGCTCTTTTAACCAGTAATTTTTTGATTGTAAACCTTTGGGAAAGGGGTTGTAAAAAAAAAGGGTTTTTCCGACTGAAGGGTGAGGATGGGAAAATTTAAAAATTATCCACTAGTTGCTTCTAATCCCTGCAAAATAAAACATTTTGTAATAAAAAATGTTTAAAGCATTATTAGTCATTGAGAAGAGAAAAGTTTTATTTTTTTGTAGATAGTATTTTTATAATTTAAAATAAAAGGAAAGTAAGCATCATGTATAATGGGTTATTAACAAACTAATTGTGATTATAATTAATTACAAACTGCAAACTTTATAGCCGACTTTGTAAGTGCCAATAATTTGACATTTTAAATTTTATGACCGTTTAACAAAAACCTCTTTTGAATAATATATTTTCAAAATTTTAAATTTTGCTATCCTTTCTTTGGCAATATGCAAAAAAGCAACATTGGAATTAAAAGAAGATTTTAATAAAACCTTCTAGCAGCATTTCTTTTTCACAGTATCGTATAATAGTCCAGGAGAAAAAATTATGAATTATGATCTCCTTGCAGTGCTGTACCTTTTGTTAACGTAGGGATCATTGAGTAGGTAAGTCACTCTGAATAATGGTAAGAGCTCATTTTATTTATATGCATGTACCAACATATCTTGTTTTACCTTTAGATATAAATACATCTTAACGACGTTATTTTATTTTAAAGCAAATACATTTTGCATTTTAGTTACATATTTAAAGGATAGGATAATTTCTAGACAAAAAGAGAAAATCTGAGCCTTTTGAAGTCAGATGAAGTTATTCATACCATGTATCATGTAGATTAAATAAGTGTAGATTAGATAAGTACTGGCAACTTTTTTTTAACAAAAACATGACTGAACTTGTAGGCACGCTAAATGACTAGATTTCAAAGCTTCTATTTAATAATATTTATTATTATTTAAAGCCCATGTAAAAAAAAAAAAGATATCTGCATTACTCTTTACGCTTGTTTTCACAGTCAGAACTAGAAAACAAAGGCATACCAAACTGAACATTAGGGAATGAAGAGTACTATCATCACCAAAACTATGAACAAAATTGATAGTGAAGGAGAAACATTTTTGAATGTAAAGAAAATATAGAGCTGGTCCTAAGCAATAATTTGGTGGAAGATAGAAAAGTAATAATCTACAGCAATTGGTATAAACAAAGCTGATAAGAATGTTGATGCATTATGTCAGGTGTGGTAAAATATACTAAGGGACATAGAAAATGCAAAAAAGGAGGCAGGAGGCTGTAAATTCTTAGTTATCTTTACCAATTTTGACCATGATAAATGAGAAAGTAATTAAAATTTGAACCTGAATTCTGCAAAACAGCTGAGATATCACATATCACACATACACAATATGAATATATTTATGTCTGGCATTGTTCAGATCCTGAAATAACAAAAATGCCTTTACAAAAAGTACGGCCCTGAATGCCTTTAAAATTGTATCAGAGTATACGTTTAATATGATAGCAAATTAATGTTTTCTAACGCCTTATTAAAAATCACAAAATAACCGGGTAATATAAACAAAAAAACTTATATAGTGCGCCACCCCAAGCGCTGGCTTTAATAAATGCAGTGTGTGAGTATTATGCAAAATGTTT
Organism: Listronotus oregonensis; assembly: GCA_019359885.1. Lineage (NCBI taxonomy): Eukaryota > Metazoa > Arthropoda > Insecta > Coleoptera > Curculionidae > Listronotus > Listronotus oregonensis. The sequence continues at coordinate 15,299 of JAHBCN010010692.1, read as the reverse complement.
TAGGCATGTCTTTTCCCCTATTATAACTTCTGTAATCGTTTCCATATAAAAGTATTGACCTTCTTGTATGTAAACTTATGTATGTACTCGAATTATCTGTACAAAAATTCATGAAGTTATGTTTATGGTTTCAAGATATCTGTTTAAGAAAATTGTTTATCTTTACTACCGACTAACTCATTGACTTATCAAAATTATGGGGCAGTTGCTGAGGGAGTAGAAACTTAAAATTTGTTACTTGAAAACTGCAAATTTTTACTCGAAAAGCCTTGAAACAGGGCCGGTAATATCGTTTATTTGTTGGGTATTTTAAAAGTTTGCAATTAACTTTAATTTATAGGGGGGTGCAATAAAAAAATAATTAGAATTATAAAAAATTTGGAAAAAAAACAGATAAAAGTAAGATAGGGTTTATAAAGCGGATACAATATATTATATTATGCACGTTTTGTTAATTTCTTAGACATAATTTATAATTTTCTTATTCTAAACATTCACAATAAAAACCATTCACATTAGCTCCCGAACTATTAGTTACTCATAGTAATTTACCAATACCACCTAATGCAAGTGAAAGTGTTCAAGATTACCACCGGAATTACAGACAGATTTAATTGCTATTCTTTACAATCTTAAGGTGCCTACTGAATAACATAAGGGAAGAAAACTAGTCATTAATTTTCTTATAATTGAACAGTTAATTACAGAATCGTTAGGGTAAAGAGGAAATCATTTTATTTTAAACTTCAAGTTAATGAGTTTAAATTAAAATCATATTAATTTTTATTGATATACGGAGTGTTTTAAATTAGCGATTACGTTTATTATTAGAGTTACATCACATAATCATCGAATCCTTTTCTCAACGCTTCCTAGTTTTTTTAATTTGAAGCAGTGGTTTTCAAGAAAATACGTTTTATAAACATAGTCGGCCTATAATCAAAAGTAACGCTTTTTTACTTTATACTACTTTTAGTACTTTGTTTTAAACCCGCCCTTAAACTTAAAAGTAGGGAAGCATTAAATGTAATTATCAAAACTTTACCAAAGCCACACTTATTCCATAAGTTCATACCAAATCCTAAAAATTTAAAAACGTCTGGGCAAAAATTTTAAAGCGATTGTATTGTTAGCCTTTTTTACCAGGAAATCTAAGGGAAAAAGTATTAATTTGTTAGAAGACACTGTCGATCCCATTGAAGAAATTCGAAATGATGACGTTAAATGGAACGAGTTAAATTTAAAAAGGGGGCCCCTCCCCCTATGCTTTTGCTGTTCGTCAGTATTTGAATAAAACATTTCGGCAGATGAATGGGACAAAGGGACAGTGGATGGTTCAAGGTCCCCGTTTTGGGCCCGTTAGTTTTTTTTCTTTTAAATTAAAAGAGAAAATTTATAAAATGTCAAATTTTTTAAATGATTTACGTCAACGGATCAGATGAGTGTCGGAACATTACACCTAAAAATGCTTCAGAATATCCAAAACCCGTTTTGAAAAAACTTATGTATGACTGCATGGAAGCAGGAAAAAATTTTAAACCACTTGTAAAATAAAAAGAAATTTAAACAAGATAAGAAGGAAAGTTTTAATAAAATGTTCTGTGGGAAATCATCCCTCCCTTGAAACTAAAATGTGCTTAGAAAGAAAGACTTTTCCCAAAAAAAATGGCTATTAAAAATTTTAAAGATAATAAAAAAGTATTTTTTCAATGTTGATTTGTTATTGACTTTCAAAATTTCTGAAAACTCCCAAAACAATTTCAAAAACTGGAGCGTTGAAAAAAAGGATTGAAACTTTAAAAGAGGTATCATCGACCTTTTCCTTTTAAAAATTTTGGGGAGTGAACTCCCCTTTCCCAGATGAAGGACGGGGGTTAAGAAAAGGGAAAAAAACCTCCTGAAAAAAAAATCGACAGGTCCGAGCAAACCCTTGTTTTTTTTCATTGGCTCCACCCTGTATTTTACGGAAAAGACCAAATTTGGTGAATGCCAACATTCGTCAGTGCATGTCAAATATAAAAACAAACGAAACCAACCAAAACTATCCACTTTCCCCTTTTTTGGTTTAAATAAGAACTGCAACTAATAAACCCTAACCAAAATTATTATTTTGGTTCGTTCTGGTTTATTATCATCTATATTTTTCCAAGTCATAGTTAAATTAAACTTTTTCACTTCACAATAATTTTCTTTAAAAATTTAGATAAATTATTGTAATTATATAAAATATATAAAAAGGAATTGAATTTAATTTTAATAAATTTTAAAAAACTTAATAAAAAAATAAAAAAACGGAGGATTTGGTTTTAAAAGCGTGATTCCCTTTTCCTTGAGGCACCACAGAAACCCAAATTTGGGTAAAGTTTGGCCCCCTTTATAAAGGTAAATTATATATACCGGTCCAGTACTTTGAAAAGACATGGGGAAAGGGTTTATAAGATGCCCATCCAAAAGAACGGAAGAAGAACTACCAGGCATATTAGGAAAAACTTTTGCATAACAGTAGGGTTGAGAGGACACGATAATCCAAGAGGACACCCCCACAAGAAAGGATCCAATAGGAACCCAAGTTTCAGAATGAAGTTAAACAAAAAACAGGCAATTATTAGCCAACTGAAAATGAGCCCACGGGAAAAATATCAACAACCATCTGGATTATACAAAATTGTAGGAAAGAGTCTAGTGGGAGGGGCTGGTAAAAAGAAAATGGGGGATTAGCACAAAAGTCCAGGGACTGCGCTGCACTCCGGAGTATATTTAGACGGCTCCAAGAGAAAAACCCAAAGCAGCTAAAAAGGATTTTAGGGAAAATTTTTTCCCAAAAAGAAGGTTAAAATTGGGGGGAAAAAATTTTTTTATTTAGGACTTAAAATGGAAATTAGTGACGTAGGCCATTGATTAAGAGTAAAAATGATCTGTTTTAACATTTTTGGAATTTAAATTTCCCAAAAAGAGTTTTAAAAAATTGTTATTTTTAAAAAATTTTAATATGGAAGTTGGAAAAATTGGTTTAATTACCAAAAAAGGTACTTTATTTGTAAAACTTTATTTCCAGAGGGGTTTAAAAGGGAGAATGAAGTTTTTAGGAAAAAAGGCAAATATTTTGCAAAAAAATCAATGGGGAAAAGAAAAAGCAAAACAAAAAGAATCGTATAGTTTCCGAGGGTAAACTAGTCGGATTTTAAAATTAATAAATATTTTTAAAAAAAATATACAACTAACAAAATAAGATAAACTTATTGTTTTTAACATTTTAAAACAATATCTTGTCATTTTGAAACATGCTAACCATATTCTTAAATTATTATTATTTTTCAAAAATAAAAACAATTTTTAAAACTAAATTTAAATTTTTTAAATTTTTTTGATAAAGAATAAGAAAGTTTTTTTCTAATAAAATTTTTCTGGAGTGTCTGTTTGAGGCCGGAGGAAACAAAATTTTCCCCGGGTTTTTGAACCCTTGGTTAATTCAATAACTTTTTTAAAAATTTTTATTTTTTAATAATTTTTTTTCGTCAATTGATAGTAGGATAGTAGAATTATTGAATTAGAAGTATTAAATATACATTATATTTAAATTTCATCGATTAAAAAGGGGTTTTTTAAACAATTTTTGGGCCCTTCAAGTGTAAGAAAAGTAATTGCAGACTTTTTTGAGACAGCAAACATGGAACTAAACAATATTTTAAAAACCCACCCAATATTAATTTAGGGCCCTGTAAAAGAGTTATTTGCATTACTCCAGGCTTGTTTTCTAAATTAGACTGAGAAACTGGTTTAAGAATCTGAATATTAAGTGAAGGATAAGAAATATATAAAACTATGGATGGTATTAATCGTAAATAAAGAAGATAGTTAAAATAAAGAAAAAAGGGAAATTTTGGAAATAAGTTGGGAAAAAATGTCTTGTCTTTTTCCTTAAAATTTAGTAATCAATAAACTTTTCCATTACCTTTCAAACAACTGAAAGAGATATTAGTCTATAGTTAGTAGGGATACTTTATTTTACAGGATGTAAAAAGTATAATGTTCATGATTTTAATGGGCGATAGTGGAGCTCAAAACAAGTTAAAAAGTTTTTGGGACATATGTGTCAAAATTTGACATATTTTTGTCTAAACGTTTTAAAAGCAAAAAATTTTAGAAGAATAATTTTTAAAAACCATAAAAAATTGAAAACTTTCTTAATTTTTTATTGGTAGATTGATTTATTAATAAAATAAACTTATTTTAAATATTTCAATTTAAAAAAAAAAATAATAAAAATAATAATAATTTTTCCCCAATTTAAAAAATTTTTAAAAACCATTGGCAACAGGGGTTACCCAGGTTGGGGGTGTTAAATGGGCAAGATAAAAGGCCCAAAATCTCAGAAATATAATGGTATAACTATCAAAAAAATTTTTTTAGAGGAAAAGAGAATTCCCGGAAATTTTTTTCCCCGGGGAAAAATGGGGCGGCAAAAAATAAAAATTTTTTTCTCAAAAAAACAAAGTGTATCATGGTGCTTTTTTTTTTTAATTTTTTAAAAAGAAAATTTTTTGTCAGTTCTAAATTGCAATTTTTAAATTTGAAAGTGTTCCCCGATTATTTTAACCAAAAATTTTTTTGTCCAGAAGTTTTTAACCATGCTTTGGCTACACTCTTTAAAACGCCGCTGGGGGGGCCATGGTAAAAACAAACCCCATTTTACGTTTTTTTAAAATTTTAAAAAATGATATATCCCCTTTTTTAAATATTTAGATTAAAAAAAAAAATCCCAAAAAAAGGCAAAACCGAATTTAATATCTCTTTTCAAACCGAATATATTAGCAAAAATAAAAAAAATACGACATGGGAGACGTAACGCATTTAACGACAAATGTTTTCTACCTAGGGTTTTCCTTTAGGAAAAAAATTAAATTTCTAAATTTTTACAAAACTAATGACATACTGCATGGTTTTTACTAATTTTAACCCTTTTTAACATATTAGACAAAAATTAAATTTAAAAAATTTTAAAAAAGGGGGTTTTAAAAGTTTGGAAAAAAAAGGTGGGAAAAAAAAAAAAAAAAATTTTTTTAAAAAAATTTTTTTTTTTTTTTGGGCCCAAAAAAAAAATTTTTTTTTTTTTTAAAAAATTTTTTTGGGTTTTTAAAAATTTTTTAAAAATTTTTCTTTTTTTTAAAAAAATTTTTTTTTTAAAAAAAAAAACCCAAAAAACCCCCCGGGGGGGGGGGGTTTTGGGGGGAAAACCCCCCAAAGGGTTTTTTAAAAAAGGGGCCCCTTTTCGGGGGCCTACCCCCAAAAAACCCCCCTTTTTTTGGGGGGGGTTTTTTTTGGGGGCCCAAAAAAACCAAGCCTTTTTTGCAAAAAAAAAAAATTTGGAAAAAAAAAAATTTTTTTTTTTTTTTTTGGAAAATTTTTTTTTTTTTAATTTTTAAAAAAATTTTTTTTTTTTTTTTTTAGGGGGTTTTTTTTAAAATTTTTTAAAAAAAAAAAAAAAATTTTAAAAAAAAAAGTTTAAAGTTTTAAATTTTTAAAAAAAAAAAATTTTTTTTCCCAAAAATGGGGAAAAAAAACCCAAAAAATTTTTTTAAAAAAATTTTTTTTAAAAAAATTTTTAAAAAAATTTAAAAAATTTTGGGATTTTTAAAAATTTTTTTAAAAAAGGAAAAAAAAATTTTTTTAAAAAAAATTTTCAAAAAGGAAAAAAAAATTTTTTGGGGGGTTTTTTTTTTTAAAAAAAAAAAAAAAAAAAAAAATTTTAAAAGGTTTTTTAAAAAAATTAAAATTTTTTTTTTTTTTTTTAAAAAACCCCCCCCCCCCCTTTATTTTTAAAAAAAACCCCCCCAAATTTTTTAAAAAAAATTAAAAATTTTTTAATTTAAATTTAAATTTTTTTTTTTTTTTTTTTTTTTTCCCCTTTTTAAAAAAAACCCCCCCCTTTTAAAAAAATTTTTAAAAATTTTTTTTTTTTTTTTTAAAAAAAATTTTTTTTAATTTTTAAAAATTTTCCCTTTTTTTGGGGGAAAAATTTTTTTTTTTTTTTTTAAAAAAAAAATTTTTCCCCCCCCTTTTTTTTTAAAATTTTTTTTTTGGGGAAAAAACCCCAAAAAAAAAATTTTCCCCCAAAAAAATTTTAAAAAAAACCCCCCAAAAAAAGTTTTTTTTCCCCCTTTTTTGGGTTTAAAATTTTTCCCGGGGGGGGGAAAAAAAACCCAAAAGGGTTTTAAAAAAGGGGGGAAAAGGGGTTTTAAAAATTAAAAAAAAAAATTTTTAAAAAAATTTTTGATTTTAAAAACAAAAAACAAATAGTTATTATACTTTAAGGATATTTTTTTGAGAAATGTATATTTTTATGTTTTGACGTTCCCTTACGCCCCCTTAGCGGCCATCCCACAAACTTGAAAAAATTTAAATTTTTCTTGGTGGCTTTTTTTTAAAAAAAAATTTTCCCGAAAGTTATCCTATTAGTAGTTTCGAGATATACATTCCTCTTAGTGGAACACCGGAATTTTATATTTTTGTCCTTTTTAAATTGAGAAAATATGCTGATTACGACAACCATAGTGCAGGTATATAATATAATTTAAAGGACCTGTGAAATACATAACTGTGGAACAAGAGAAAAGAATTTTCTCATACACCCAGCTCACAGAATCTTACAAAAAAACTACTACCACCAACGTGTGAAAGCGCTACTACCTGAATTTTTAATGGTTCTAAATTAATTACCAGAAGGATAGTGGTAAAAAAGTACGCGAATACTGGGTTTATCGAAGTAAGGCTTGTGTAGAAACTAGAGGACTTAAAGAAATTAAATATCAAAATAAATTGCAAAAAGTAATTTTTATTATTTGTATATGTATGTATAAATACACATCCTTTTAAAAAAAGGGTAGATGTGAGAAACCTCGCGAAAAATGTTCGACGTTCGACTCAGATGTGATGTGATAAAGCGGGCGCGGTGTTGCCAAATTTTTTAATCTTTAAAACTCAATATTTCAAAACCAATTAACTTTTTATCCGCGTTTTTTTTTTTTGGCTTTTTTAAGCTTACTTCCCCATTAAAATCGTGGCATCATAATTTTTACCCGTATATAAACCGCTTTTTACCTATATTTTATACTCTAAGAAAATCCCATTTTAATTAAAAATAAATTAAAAGTTGCACAATTTCATGTTTTCTTTTTTAAAAAAATTTTTTATACTTTTTTACTAAAAAATGTTATTAAACAAAATAATTAAAAAAACCTAATTATTTTTCCATTTAAAACAATTGTCTCCGTGGATTAAAATGAATTTTTTAGAGCACCAGTTTATGTCCATGTCCATGTCTTTAGACAACAATTAGTTTTTAAAGCAATGCTATAAACGCAATTTGGTTTAAAATAAAACAGTTCACATTAAAACAAGTAGCAAAACTTTAGAAAATTTTAATTTAAAGAACAGATTTATGGCGTGTCAACCATACAATTAATTTTAACCCTGCAATAGAAATACTTACTTAAAATTAAATATTTATGAATCTGCGGTAAGCGGGGGAGTCAACAATTGTAAAACAATAATAATATGAATTGTTGGCTGAAATAAGGTTGGATTTTGCTAAGTGCAAATTTTACAGGGGAGTATAATTTAATAAGGTAGCAATAATGCAACTTAAGGTCCCAAAAGGATGTCACATCCAACGTATAATAAATAATTAAAGTCCGGTCCGTCTACAATTAAAACCCACAATCTCGGATGGACATCTTTTATCTTCGTCTCTACCATGCCACCGGCGCTGAACTCGCCCATCTCGAACGAAAATTGATTGTTGAACGGGCCGGGACTAGTACTAGGACGGATCATATTTTTTCATATTGTTAGTTCGTGATGCAGTCTTTCGAATGGACGCCAAATTTAGCGCTGTTCCAAATAAGATCGAATAAGCTTTACCAAAAGTTAGAGCTTCTTAATGCAAAAATATTAATTTTGTAGGTGACTGTACACACAACACATAAGGTTTGTTCGTTATTCAGTTATTTTTTACACTATTTTACACTTTTTGGACCCACCTAGTCCTAAAGTACACCTACCATAAGGGCGATTAAGTAAAAAAAGAATAAACTAGTGTACAATATGTCTTGATAACAAACCGAGCTAGTAAACTTTCAAATATCAATATCTTTTTAACAAAACGGTTAAAAGAATTAGTTTTTTTTTTAAATTTTCCAATACTTTAAATCAGGGGACTCCAAACTACGGCCCGAGGGCCACATCCGGCCCGCTGACAGATTTTGTCCGGCCCGCGGAGAGTAGCATATTTTAAAACTCTTTTAAGAACAAATATTTTTATGAAATTAAATTTAGTTTATAAAGATTCTAATTTTATGTTAATAATTATTAATATGACATCACATTGAATGGGCTTCCCGCTAACCATACATTCTTGTAGGCTTATTGTTATTGTTTTTGTGATAAGTTGGATAAAGAAACAAGAATTGTTATTTAGTAAAGACATGTATAATATGCAGAAAATTTAACTTCAGTATATAATAATAAAAATTATTGAAATGAACAACTAACATTTTATACATTTTAAATAATCAATAACTTATAACAAACATAATGACATATGAAATACTAATGAGATTTATTATTGAGATTTTCCACTGACAATAGTTTGTTTGTGGACAATTTTACTTGTACCAATTATTAAAAGAGATTTAAGATTCAAGTTAATTTCGATCTGTAAACATTTTTTTGTGTACTTCATTTTGGAGAAGGTTTTTCAACAAATAAGTAGTACCAAAAACAGAAAAAGACCACGAGCAAATTTTGCAAATTATCAAATTGTGTCAGTGGAAGACTTTTATAAAATTCCAACAAAGATGAGTTTTGATATTTGTTCTTAATTATATAACTGCATTGTAGATCAATCATTTCCATTTGAAGTTCCCTAGGGTTTCAATGTCATTATCAAAAGGATTCTGAAAAACTTAATTTATTAATGGCATCAAAGTCCGAGAAACAATCAAAATTTATCTTCAAAGACTCAAATTTCGATTCAAAATCATAGGAAACTCAGTCTCAGTAGTGTGGCTGAATATTTCACATGTTTTAAAATGTGAAAAACATTTACTTGTTGTGATTGAAACAGTCTGAATTTCTTCCAATGATTTGATATTAGTGTATAAACAGGAAGAGTGGTTTTCCTTGCAATCCCAAATTCAGTTCGTTCAATGTTTTGTCAAACAACATAGAATGCAACTTCCACAGCCATGCGTTGTTTTGTAATTCAGTAAGGGGGCGATGCTTTTCATTCAAAAAATTTTGATCACGTCGGTTCAAAAAAGCGCTGAAGGACTTTCCCACAACAAGCCAGCGTACGGCAGTATGATAAGGTGCGTTTCTCCAACCTTCAATAAATTGCGGAATTGTCTGATTCACCCAAAAGATCTGATAAAAATTTAACAGTTGATATGACTGGTTTCAGAACGTCAGACATATCCAAACATTTTCCGCACAAAGACTGTTGATGAATGATAAATTAAGACTAATGGTTTTGAACCACCGTCATTTTCTACAGCCTTTGACACAAGAGCGACCACTCCTTTATCTTTCCCACTCATGTTTTTGCCCCATCAGTTGTATACATTTCAAGTTTTTCCATCGAATGTTCTTTGATTAATGGCCATTTCAACTCATTTAAAAATTCACCAGTAGTGGTGCCATGAATACTATACATATCAAGAAGTTCTTCGTGCACTTCATAGCTTTTATCACCCTCGAATATAAATCAACACCGAGCAGTATCTGAACATCCGTTGACTCATCCAAAAAGAAAACCATCAAAATGTCCATTTTTGTCGAACAGTTGAGAGGATATATTTTCAGCGATGTTTTCAACCTTCGAGCCACAGTGTTTGCTGACATACTGACAGTTTTTAATAAATTTACCTTTTCAGGGCACATTTCTTCGGCTACTGCAATTATGCATTATTTGATCATTTTCCATCGGTGAATGGTTTTTCACGTTTTGAATTTGGAGCCCACGAAAGCTAGAGTTGGCCTCTTGTTGTTTTTGAGTTTTGTAAATGAAGATTGCTGCGATTTCAATCCGCGCTGCATAGCTTCGAATTTTTCTGTCCCAAACTTCCTGATATTTTAAGTATTTTGAAATGTTTTGTTTCATAATGACGTTTAATGTTATATTTTGAGAACGGCTATGCTTTCATTGAAATCAAACATAGCGCCTTGTTACTGGACTCAATTAAAATACTGAATGTTCCACTGATCTTTGAATTTTCGCATTCACTATAAATTTTTTTGCCTCTTTTGTATACTATAATTCACACACAAAAGCAACAATTAAATCAGTACTGTTATAAAGATGTCTTAAACTTAAACACCACAAACACGTTTTAAGGAGGTATAAATTTTTTTAACAACAGTGTCATAGGAAATGATTGTGGTTGCCACTAGCCTTCTTATATATTCCAATTACTGCCATCTAGAAGTGAGGGAAGACACCAGAACTTTCTCGAACCAACGAGATTATTCTGTACGTGCATTAGCGCCATCTGTTACGATAGAATACTACCTATTTCCGCTTGTGTCCAAGATGTCGTGTCACGTTACCCCATGGCTCGTACTCTACGACTAATCTAGAAATTACAGATAATGACAGGAAAATTAATAATATGCAGTGTTGCCGTTTTGCGACTTTAGTCCGATTTCAGCCTTTTTTAAATGTTGTGTACTTTTTCGGACTTTTTTTTCATCAGGGACTTTTCACTTCTTACCACCGGCAACAATGATAATATGGTTTTGGCCCTCGGAACTTACTGGAGTAATCAGTATGGCCCTAAGGCTGGAAAGTTTGGAGACCCCTGCTTTATATAATATTGCATTAATTAAAAAAAAAATCGTAGAAACCGTTTTGGAGATATTCCGAAATGAATGCATGGCTATATATGACAAATATCGACAATGTTAATTACGGACAATTTAATTGTTAATATCTCGCTTTCTTCTTGCTGTACCATACTCTATTCAGAGCGTAGGCGCCCTCTTGCACTATCTGTGTTGCGCACCAACTAGACACAGATATGGGGACCAACGGCTTAACGTGCCTTCCGAAGCACATGTGAGAGGGTTTACTAGGCAGAAATACTACACAATGGTTTGCCATTCCTTCTGTGAGGTGATGAGCTATGAAAAAGTTCAATGGATAATGCGGGATTCGAACCCGGCGAAAGGCTGGTACGCTGCCACTACACCAACTCGCCACTCTATCTCGTTTTACAGATTAAAAAAATATTTTTTTTCTAGATAAAAGACCCTTTAATTAACACTACCTTTTAATTTTTAGGCAAACCGTTTCCCGAGTTAACTACCTTAAAAGGACGAAGAGCATCGTGTCTTACATCCAACGCTGCTTCACAACGAGAAAACCTAAATCGATCCAGCACTCTCTGGCACTTATTTCGAAAACTTAGGCCATAAAATTCTCCTATAATAGGCCACAATAAATGTTATTTCAATGCAAAAAAGTCACATTCAATATGCCTAGATCAACTCGTATACATTGTGCTCCCAATTCAACCTTCATTTATTGCTATATCGTTTACTATTAAAAAATAGAATTAAAAAAGCCATTAAAATCGTAAAATAGTTTTAATTAGTAAATAAAAAACAAAAAACGACCAAAGTAAAAAATTGGTGCAAAATGTTCGTTGTCAAAAAGAGTCCTAATAAGGAAATAATTCAAAAAACACGTCAAAACGAAAATAAAGGGAAATCCGCCCAAAAGTACGGGGTGGCGCCAAGGGTTTAAAGGTGTATGGAAGCCCAATGCTATGGGCCCATTCGATCAAAAAATGTCCAGCCCAGTATGAAAAATAACTCCAGAGTTGGCCCGCCGATTCTGGCAGTAACAAAATTCCACGAATATTTAATGTGTTGCCTACTCACATACTGATAAACCAGGTGAAGTTAGCCAACACATTATAATTTTATGAGAGCCGGAGTACCGTTTTTTGGATTGATCAAAACCTTCTTATTTTAGTAATTAGTGTTTATTAAATTGTGACTATAATTTTGTGTTTTTTTCGTTACTTATAATATCGTAAAAAAATGTTTTAGAGGTTATATGGTTTTGTCTTGAACTAAGGGTAACATACCCGTCTTTTTAATTTTTTAGTAAGTATTTTTTATATTTAAATTAGGTGTTCATAAGACGTAAGTTAGGAAAATGAATAAATAAATAATATATCAATTACGAATAATAAAAAAATAAAAAAATTTAAGGAAATATTAGTGAGAAAAGTAAGGCAATCTTAACTATCTTTTAGATGATTTCCACAATGTTTGTGAAATTTTTTGTGGATTATTAAAAAGAAATAAGGTTTACATTAAGGTACTTTTATTTCATTTAATAATTTATTACACTTTTTTTAAAGAATCAAAATTATTGATTACTGGGCAGACCAGGAAATCTTAAATATGCAGGTCCCCTAATTGAATGAAAGGAAGACAATTTTAGTTTGGCGTTGTTACAAATCTAAAAAAAAATTCGGCAATATTTCGTTTTGAGATATTCATCATCAAAATTGAAAAAAAACTAACCTTTTTTTTACACTATTCCTCCTTTTTTTTTGACAAAATTTTGAGTTTTACAATTGGCACACAACGAGGCACACAATTTTCACAAACACCTTTTAAAAACTTTTTTTTATTTTTTTATTTTACACCTTTTTTACACTTTTATTTTTAACAAATATGGTGCTGCCTTTAAACTTAAAAGTTCGCAATTTAATGGAAAAAGATGTAAAATAAATAAAAATACAAGGTTTTAAAAGGTATTTATAAAATATCGTGTGCCACTTTAGTGTAAAAATCAAGAATTGTGTACAAAAAGACGGGAGAATATAGTGAAAATAAGGTTAGTTTAATTTTTAATTGTGATGATGAAGATTTTTGAAACGAAACGTTGCCGAAAAGATATTTTTTAGATTTGTAATCAGCGCCCCAAAAACCCTGTATACCAAATTTGATCAAAATTGGGGGAAGAGGCAACTTTCGAGACAATACCATTTGTTTAAAAATAAATTAAATTTTGGTTTCTTAATCTTGCATTATCAACTTTTAACTCGACATACTGTACACACATAATATTTAACGGATATGTTACAATGGATACCAGGTACCAAAGGTTACTAAACATTTTTAACCGCTGTTATTCTGTCTCCGAATTTTTTTGGGTTTATTAGTAAAAGTATATCCCTTTAAAAAGAAAAAATTTTTTCACTTTTTAATGTACAACCAGAATCTTAGGATTAGATTAAATCATTAACACTATATTGCCCCCCTTCTTTTATCACAAAATTGGTGATAAGAAATAAAACTATCATAAAATATTTTAAATTTATTTTAAAAAATCTTGTTTTTATTTATTTACAAAGATTTTTGGTAAAAATACAAAACTCACAAAAATATCCACCCCTTTAAATAGAAAGCTTCTTTCCATATTATATCAGATGATATAAAATCCAATATTACACAAAATTTTAAATATTTTATAGTAGTATCCTTTAATAACCAAAATTTTGGGGCAAAAAAAAAAAAGGAATGTTGGAATTTGACATTTGATGATGTCAATTTTATAGATAGTAACAAAGAAATGGAAACCACTTTAACCCACTATTCATTGCGCAAACCGAGGGGCAACCCCCTTTTTCCCGCGCCCTCACGCCTGGACAATTTTGTTCTACAGTATTGGGCTTCCATACACCTTTAAACTTCCTTGGGTGGCGCAAAATAAAGGTTATTATTTAAATGCTGTGGAACTCTTATTTGTAAATATTTTTTTACCATTCTTTTATGATAATGCAGCCTGTAGATTGAAAATAATTTAAGCTCGCTCAACTATTTTCTGCTTTACAAAGTCGTGCCTCTTCCAACACATGTTCCATGACTTTTTGCAAAATGTTAGATGTTATGGAACGGATTTCATTGTAAATGTCATACCTTAGTTAAGGATGGTTTGTGGCTTATTAACTTAGCCCTAAAAAAAAGGCTGGAGCTGTCAAATCTTAAATCGATATTGTCTCTAGCTCTTTGCTGTAACGCAATCCTTATAATGAAAAAATTGTTGGTAGTTTTTCGGCCTTACTTTTTGCATCAGCTAAATTTAATGGGAAAACATGTGCAATGTTATCAAAATTCTATGAAGAATCCTCTTTGGTAACCAAAGTTGTGCCGAACGTCTCCTCGTTGATGTTTTAGGTCTTTCTTCCACGCTCTTCCGTACAGGTTCAATATTTTTATCGGTGCACGCGGTACGTCGACCCTCAACACCAGAAAGATTTCTGGTGAACCTTGTTGCTGAAAATTAGCAACCAAGCGCTGAGGATCATTTAAAAAATAAAATTCAATAATTTTTTTATAAATTTTTAAAACAAAAGCGCAAATAACATTAAATCTGAAAAAGTTTTTAAAGCATTCAGATAATAACATTCATTTTGCGCCACCCTGTATTTTCAGAATTAAATTAAAAAAAAAAATAAATGCACATTCAAAATAAGCATGCAATCCTCTAAAACTGTCCCCTTTCAAACATTTCTCTATCTTGAATTCTAAACGAGATAGCACTACATGTAGGCCGAATGTAGGACACACTGTATAAACTGCATGCAGAATTTTATCTAAACTGCCATAAGAAATTAATTTACAGTTTAAGCTAAAAAGCAAGCTGTAAGCCATAAACCACTGGGGTTGTGGCTTACATGCATATTATATATGTATAACTCCAATTTATTTAAATTTCGTAAAAAGATTTTATGTGTATGCTGCTATTAACTTTGCATGTACCATCTTCCAAGGCTGCAATATTTTATCAAGACGTACCTATCTTATTTTTAACAAGATGTCTTGCTGATTTCTATTTAAATTTCTAATTAGTTTCAATAAATCTACCAGTAGGATGCTTACACAACTTTCAAGGTGAGGGTCACGAAATGATTTTTCGTTTTATTTTTTTTTTCTTAACCACCGTTAAGAATATGATAAAACAATAGAAGGTAAATGTCAATAAGATACTGCTGAAATGATTCAGTTTTTTATTACTAAGAAATATTTTTAATTAAATATTGGTATTGTATATTTGTTTTTCCTTTGAAAACAACAGTAATGTACCAAAATAACAATATCTTTCTTCCATCATCTCAGAGAATAAATAAAATGCAAAAATATGGTGTTATTTTTGGTTCTGCTGATTTGAATAGGCGATATAAATTATAGACATACGCTAATTAAATTTAAGGTGGACAAAC
>JAHBCN010010691.1:0-30974 GCA_019359885.1 Listronotus oregonensis | reverse complement strand
TATATATATATATATATATATATATATATATATATATATATATATATATATATATATATTTATATACCACCCCCCTATCGATCCAAAATGGTATGAGCGAAAAAAAATTCGAGGGTACAGAAAAATCAAAAAAAAGTTTCCATTGCCGTATTTTTGTGATTTCGACTTGTTTTCGGCATTTCTTTGTGGAGTACAAAAAAAATTTAGACCTGTCTAAAATGACAGGATTTTTTTCTCATTTTTTCAACGTAATCTGATTTGTAAACTCAAAAATAAAATATTTTGTTCCTTGTAAATTTTTCTGAAAAAATTGTTTTGCTGGCAAAATTGAATTTAAAAAATGATTTATATTTCAGTTTCATGAATTTTTTACACAAAAACTAAATGTTGTGCAAAAAATTAAGAAGAAGTAGATTTTCAGAGAATACATGAAAAATTTTTAATTTTTTAAATTTTTGCAGGGGATGAAATTTTAGCAAATTGTAAAATGCAAAAATGAGAAAAAAATTTCTTATGAGAAATCTCTGAAGAATTTTAGGATCTTCTGCTTGTATAATTTTTTTTGTAGAACCCATTGTTTTCGTGTAAAAATTCCTGAAGCCAAAATATAGATTATTTTTTAAATTCAATTTTGCCAGCGAAATAAATTTTTTTAGAAAAATTTTACGTCAACAAATCAGATTCCGTTCAAAACATAAGAAAAAAATACTCGCCATTTTAACAGTTTTAACATTTTTTTCCCATATAAAAATGCCGGAAACATGTCGACATCGAAAAAATTTCCAAAGAAGCTATACTGCAATGGAAACTACCCCTGTTTTTCGATTTTTCTGTACCCTCGAAAATTTTTTTTGCTCATACCATTTTTGAAGAAGGTGGGGTGTCCGTTATACAGAGAATGGCCCATATATGAAACTATTTCAAGGACTGGTTTATAGTTTTTGTTTAAAAAAAACGTCTGTATCCTTTTGTGTTTAGTGTATATTTACACTAAGTTTTCCTGGGAAAATGATAAAATTCCTTTATAAATATGTGCTGAATAGTTTAAGTATGAAATAGTAATTTTATTAAACTTTATTTTTTAACATAAAACAAATTATGATTCACGGATTACTCAAGGAGCAATAACCATAACTCAACCATCTATCCGTCGGTCGGTGAATGTAATTTGCAGCTATTTTTCCACTTTTTATTAAAATAGTTGCTAAGGTCAGCAAGGCCACCCATGATTATTTATTTTATAATTACTGTGGGTAAATAATTTTAATTCACCTGCAGTGCAATTAAACGGAATAATAAACCAAGTTGCTTTTTTTCATTACAATAACTGCGTTCATAAATTCGCTACTGGATGAGAGTCAAGAGAGAAAAGAGAGAGAGCAGATTTTTTGTCAGGTGAAACTCTGGCACCAAAATCCATTAGGTCTAGAGGCACGGCAGTGTGCCAGGCCTAGTTTCGGCCTGACGCACACAGTGAATATATTACACGAAACGCTTAAGCGTGTTTTTTTCCTGTCATAACTTCGTTATGGTTCCGCACAAAGGTATGAGATGTTCTCAAACAAAACGGCTAATAACCACACATAATAAGGAAAGCTGTGAATCAACAAACGCATGTCCAGCCAAAAAAAGAAAAACCCTTGAAAAACAAAGTGTAATATCAACCACGGACCAAATATAATATTTCTACCACCTACAACTCCCAACGACTGATTGGATCCACTATAAGAAAGCCTAAGGACAAAATAAAACTGGAAAACCAAGGAGTCTACAGCATCTCATGCGGTACCTGTCAGAAAACAGAAGAATTTCTGCTAGACTAGTATAGCATAAATAATTAGCAATACGTTGATATAGTTAATTGTATTATAATATAATACAATTAAATTTTCACCCATGTGTTTTTGGCTTTTTTGACTTGTTTTGAGCTCCACTATAACCTATTAAAATCGTGAGCATTATACTTTTTACACCCTGTATATATTATTTTATGATGTCTTTGAAAGGACTATTCAAAATGTAATAAAATATAGAATATTGAACTCTAAAAAGGTAACAAACCTAAAAACATCATAAAATTAAGCATACTTTTACATCAAGCAAGTTTTATACAAAACTTTTTCTCGCATAACTTATAGATGGCAAATGTCATAACCCTCTTTTATCAATAAACTCTGTAACAAACTTTTGCGTAAGGTTTTATCATAACAATTTTTAATTTTTTATGTGGCTGCATCTGGGTCTCAAAAAAAAAAACAAATAATAAATAAAAATAGAGAAAATTTCAGAACGTAGTACATGTTTAATACGGTATTTAAATTACCTGTGCAAAAAAGATTTACGCGAAATAATATATAAAACCGTTTTTAGTATCATGAAGTAATTTTCAGCATTTCCGTCTTTTTTTACAGATCTAAATTGGTTCTTGGTTGGCTAATGATAGGTTCCCACGTTAGTTGCGTCAATGAATACATACAGCCAAAATTTGGAACTCCTTAAGAACAGCTTCGATTTTGATAACTAAAAAAAAATTCTACATTATTCAATATAAGAAACCTTTTGGAGGGGGCAAGTATTATTATTGTTTAAACAATATTCAAGTTATTTCAGTGGTGGATATTTTCGTCATTTTTTACACATAATATTTTTTGTAGATAATTAAATTTTCTACAAAAATATTTTATCAATACCTGAACTGAACTTGAATTTCTGGGAGCAGGAATTTTACTCCAACTTCCGGACTGCAATAATTGCTTATAAGATTTTTTTTATATTATAGTAACATAAAATGAATATACATAACCAAATTAGAAATTTACATATATACAGTGTGTCCCAAATTGGGCCTACATGTATTGGTAACTCGGGAACCATTGGAGCTACAGTGTTGGTTAAATTAGGAAAGTTTTAGACAATTTAATTGCAAAATGAAATCTGCTTTTAGATTTTATTTATCTTTTATTAAAACAAAATGGTGCATTTTTAACTTTTGCCTGTAGCTCGCAAACTACCAATTTTACGGTTTTAAGATTACTACATTATTGGAACACTTTTTTAAGAAGAATTTAATTTAAGTAAAAATATTTTTCTAACTTTATTTGTTTTTGAGATATTTACCAAAACTTTGGATTTTAATACGGACGCCATATTGGATTTTTACATTTTTGAAAAGAGCTCTTCAGGAACCTTTCATTGATGTATCACTAGTCTAGGTTTTCAGATTGCTTAAGCTCTAAAACACCTTGCGGGTTACTCGGCGTAACGTGTTTCGGTTGATGGAAACACAGCCTCTACATACTCCTGTGTTTGTTAGACCCATTTTAAATAGGTGTCCTCGTAGCCCGCAGTGGCCAGTTAGAACGCCCGTTAGTGTTCGGAGGTTCCTTCTTGACATCATGAGGTTTTTTTTTCGCTTTTGACTTGTCTGGATAGCTCAGCATTATTTTTGCAAAATTGCAGTCCGTAGTATCATCCCATTTCCTTTTAAACAGTCGATGGGAGAATTCTTTAATGATGTCTTTAATCGCTGTTGTTGTCAGACCAGTGGTGGGGACGGCACCAACTAGTTTCTGTTTCGCAGCCGCCCTGGCCAGCGAGTCAGCGGTATGATTACCTTTAGATATATCATGTCCCTTGATCCAGGCTAGGTTGACCATTGATTATTTAGAGAGGTGTTAGTCAGGGTTTGATGACATTCTAGTACAAGTCCCGAAGTAATGCGTGGTCTTTTCAGGGCTAGTAATGCTTGCCTACTGTCTGTATAAATACAGATCGTATGGTTGGCGATGTTGCGACTTTTAATTTCGTAAGCCGCTATGGTTATGGCTGTCAGTTCGGATTGAAGCACGCTGGGTTCGGCGCCTATTGTCCATCCGATTTTCAGGTTTATGGTTGGTGAGTATATGCCACATCCTGTGCCCAACTTGGTCTTAAAGCCGTCAGTGTACAGGCTAATGGTTCCTTTAGACTCGCCTTTTATTGGTATTGTTCCTCTTATGTTGATTGTGTAGGGCTTATTGAAAACGAACCTTGCTGCATCTGAGTCCGCTCTTGCCTGTGGAATTGGAAGTTCCCCGGTAACATCCCTCCACAGGCGTCGTCCAGTTGAGCCAGTGCCTACATTAGTGTCTAGACCGACCATGCGGAGGCGTGTTAGAGTCATCAAAGCCGCTTCCCTTACAAATATATCAAGGGGGGGTGAGATTCAATAGCACCTCCATAGGACTAGTCGGTGTAGTCCTTATAGCACCTGTTATGTTTAAATCTGCTATTCTTTAAATTTGATCTAGCTTATGTTTTGCCGCGATCTGTTCTGTTTTGGACCACCATACTATGGAAGCTGGACCCCCTCTAAATAGCCCTTTTTCATTTAATAATATTATATATGTACAAATGTACACACTTAATACAAATGACTTTCTATCGTGACAGAAAAATAAAATTGAAAAATCAAAAAAAAAAACAAAACTTAAGTGAGAATTGTTTTATGAACTGCGATCGTCAAGTTTTTTTAGACCCCCCGTCCTCTCTTGTCATACTAAGCGGTACCCCCTCCCGCTACCCTGTTATACGAACGTATTTTATGAACGGCCCCTAAGTGTTTCTTTTTTTTTATATCTATGGTCTCATACCCAGTAGTTATTGTGGTTTAATAGATAGAATTTTACAAGGGTTATTAAAAAGGTAAAAGCATTAAAAAGTCTTACTCGAAATGACTTAGTTTATTTCTGGTAGTAAACGGTTGTACCAAGTTGCAAATTAATGAGTTGTTTTTATAATTTGTTGCATAAGATGCTAATTTAATTAATAAAAAGATAAAATTTTAGTATCCCGTATAATAAAAATGGTAATTACGTTGTATTTTATAACAAAAAGATGTGCTAAAGTTTTTATTTAAAGTGGCATATTTGACCTTACATTCTAGTCGAATACAAGGGAGTGTTTAAATATAACTGAAATTTTTTGTTAAAACCAAATTTCTTTTTAACAATAAGTGTGCTAATTTGCACTTAACCAGTATACCTTAAGATCTATTTAATCTTGTATTAGTGATTTAAAAAGTGGGGAAATGCAAACCTTTTTACGGGGATAAATTTTTTGAGAATTCAAAAAAAAATTCCATATTTATCAATAACACTGTAATGCATAAATTTCTCCTACCAAACTAACGTGTCACTTTAAAAATTTTACACCTGTTATTTTAAGCCAATTAGACAATTTTATTTTAACAGATAATCATAGCAACTTTTAAATTGTTCGGAATTTTTTCCTGCTTCTTCCCAGCTAGGCGAACAAAATTATAAAGTAGATTTTTTTTCTGACAACTCATTTCAGATTATTTATTATTATTTAAATAAATTTTGGGTGTAGTTTTTAAAAATTTTCCGTAATAATTTAAGCTCCAGGAAGAATATAAATGAATATTTCACTCATGTATAAATTTTCCCATAAAGGGCCCCACAGACTATCGTTCTTTTTATCCCTCTTAATCGCCGATTAAAACTGCTCAGTCGGACGCCTAAAGCTTTTATTTCCCTACACTTAGTATAATTTTAAACCGTCTTAATCGTCAAAAGCACTTAATTTAGTTTTAATCGCCGAAAGCTGCAGTCGTACACCAAAAAACATAAATGAAGCGTGTTTATTTGTCACAAGAATGACGATTAAAGACGTTCTGCACCACACACGTTGTTTTTAAATAAAGACGGACGAATCGACGATTAAGATTTCAAGCGCTGCCAGAAATTTTCACCGACGGTGTTATGTTCAGTTTTCGCCCACAAACTGGCAATATTAATGTGGTTAGTTGTGGTTAGTCGTGGTTAGTTGTGGTTAGTTGTAATTTTTTGTGGTTAGTTGTGGTTAGTTGTGGTTAGTTGTGGTTACACACAAAAAAAATATTTTTTAAAATAAGAACATAGATGGTTTTAAGAAAAATATTTTGATAAGAAACCCTGTGCTATTATATTAAAAACATGTTTTTGTTTTAAAGATTTTAGAAGACTTAAAACAAAACATAAATTTCCTTAGTCGATTTATTCATTTTAATACCATTTATTTCAAAGTAACAACACCTTTTCTCATTGCAAAAAAATGAGTCACATGAAGTAAAATCATATAAAGTCACAATTTAAATTCAAGACTATCTTGCATTGAAGTAATAAGATACAAAAATAATAAATTCAATTCTTAAAATTAAAAGTATATAAACTCTTGTTTTGTTATATAGGTTTCACTATTTTAGCAACGGGTTCTTTTAGTTGAAACCGCCTTTACCTCATTTTAAAATTTTAAGATCTCATTCCAAGAACTTCTGGATTTTAATAATATATCATGTCAATACCAGAAATAAGTGCAGCAACATCTGTACTAGTATATGTGAAATAGAAAAAGATAGACATAGTTAGCCGCTGCGGTGATGTCCGTGACGTATGTGTACCCTTTCGCGTCTAGTGGTTAGTTGTGGTTAGTTTATTATCGATACGACCTTGTGTGTGAAAATTAAAAAAAGCGGGAATTTAATGCTGGTAAGTATTTTTCATTATTAAAATATTATGTATACTTAATGTGGTGGAATAAAACTAAAACAACTTCTAACTCCCCCAAAATTGAGAAAAATCACCAAAACGTTTGAATAATTTTTGTACTGTCCGCCATTATGAATAGATAGGCATGATTGGCATGAACCACAAAGACGCCGACGTTATTAGATACATTAGATTAGCACCAAGGTAATTAATAATTCAAAAAGTTTCTAAGAGATATTTGACAGAGATTGGATTTCAAAAGAATTTTAGGGAAATTATGTTAAATATAGGCGATTTTTTACATTTTTAGAATATTTTTATACAGGGTGCCTGTGAAAGGTCTTTACAAAACGCTAGCAGATATTCCTAAGACGAAAAGACCTTTTACAAACACCCTGTAGATAATTCGCGAAAGATCAATGGAAACCTTTATGAAATAAATTGGTTAGGAAATTATAGTTGGCCAGGCAAAATATGTTCTCATTTTTAAAAGCCTGCATCTCTGGTCGATTTTAAAACACAAAAATTTTGAAAGTGATTAAATTGTGGTTGTACGTACATACAGTCTGTTTTACTTTAGTTTTTAGGTAATCATGAAGGAACTCATTTTAAAAGGGAAACGTCAACCACCAGTCGACTTCAATTTGAACCAAGTTTAAGCCAACCTTCTACAACCGGCCCTAATTACACTTCACCATAAAAGACTGTTTGCCGCTTATTGAGATATTTTATAGTTAAAACTAAGAAATGTTTCTGTGTTAAGTTTCCAAAGGGTGGGAATAACTTGAGTTTGTATTATTTAGAAATTTAAATATTTTTTTTTTTAACTGCTAAATAATAAATATTTTTAAAAAGTATTATAACTTTTAGCGAGTTTTTTATTTTACTACATAGCTACCTACTACGTTTTCAGTGTATTTACAAAATTCTGAAATTAATTATGGATTGTGCACCAAATCTATGTTTTTTGGATCTAAAAAAAATATGTTTTTAAAATACGACAACGGCATTGTCCCTGATTAAATTTTTGCATATTTTGTTTAATGAGTCTGGATGTTTAAATATACAGGGTGTTTTAAAAGAAAAAGCAAATATTTTAATGAGAGACCTTAGACGTAAGAATTAGAAAAAAGTTCATATACACGTTGGTAGGGAAATGCATTTTTACCCATTGCGTTGAATGTTTAAATAAAAAATAGTTTTTCTTTCGTATCACTGTTAAACCTTGCCAATACTAATTTTTCCTTTATTTTGAAGCATTTCCAGACCCACATTTATATGTCTTTTAAACTCGATTTTGACGTCTAAAATAACCCATCAAAATATTATTTTTCTTCCGAAACACACTGTATATTTAATCATCGAGACTTATAAAACAAAATATTGAAAAATAAGAAAAAAATTTAAATGAATTTAAATAGAATCACAATCGAAAAAAATTGGGATTTTAATCTGAGATCCTAAATAACTTAAAGTAAAAAAATAAGGTATTAAAACACGCCCTTGCAATATGTTACACTGAAGAAAAATTTCTTCAGTTTATGATGCAATGTTCTTAAATTGAGAAACTTAAAGCTTTGTATTAGGTTGTAGTTTTTTCAATTAAAAATATCAAGGTTTTTAATGAAAATCAACACATTTTAACACGAGAAACAAGTCTCTCACATTGAGAGCATCAGTATTTTATAATAATGGTATGAAGGATTCTGTTAAATAGATTATTTTTTTAAAATATGTAATTAGTTGTTTCATCTAAAATCTTAAATATCTTTAAAGCAAAAACATTTTTTTTCGGATTACGTCCATGGAAATGAAGAAATTGGTTTCTTCATTTGAGAAAATATTCTTTTGCCACATATGAAAGTCAGCGTGCTCTCAAAATGAGGCAAACGCGTTTACAATGAGATATTCTTTTTTTGAGTGTAGTTGTGGTTAGTTGTGGTGATCGCCACGATTAAAACTGCTTAAAAAGAACGAGGTCTGTGGGGGCCTTAAGACACGTTAAAAATCAAAAACTTTAATCGGAAATTTCACGTTGCCTAGACAACGTGGTATTTCCGCTTACTTACAAACACGAAACAATCGAACCTGTTTGTTTGTATTGTCAATTAGAAACGTTAAAATCAGTCAAAATAAGTCAATTTGGTCATGTACACGATAAAGAAATAGATAAAGTAATTAAAAAAACGATTTCAGTAATAGTTTTAATTATGATGCATGAAATTGAAAATTGTATGACAAAAAAAACCATTTTAATAGTATAATACTCCTATATTTCTCCATTCTAGAAATATTCTTCCTAAATACCGCTCGTGCATAAAAATTAACCATATAATTTTTATTCAAGCTTGTTATACGAATTCCACTCGTTCTTTAAACTCGTGAAATTATAAATAACAAGCCTTCATGAAAATTATCGGTAATTTTTCAGCACTCGTGGTATTACCCTGAAAATTTGTTTGGTATTTGTCTAGAAAGTTGCCTCCACTCCGATTTTGACCAAATTTGGTATACGGGGGTTTTTTGGGGCGCTGATCACAAATCTTATTTTTTTACATTTTATTTTCGAGATATTTATCATCAAAGTTGAAAATCAAACGAACTTTATTTTCACTACATTCCCCCCGCTTTTTGTACACAATTTATGATTTTTACACTAAATTATAAGGTTATATAAAATAATATTTCATAAACATCTTTTAAAAACAATTTTTTATGTTTATTTTATACCTTTCTTTCATTAAATTGCGATGCTTCAGTTTTAAGCAGGGCGGCCATGTTTGCTAAATAATTCTCTGGTGTATACATGGTTGTACGGTTTGAAAGTTAAGGTTTCAATTAAATGGTAAGAAGGTATAAAATAAATATAAAAACAGGTTTTTAAAAGGTGTCTATAAAATATTGCGTGCCAATTTGGTGTAAAAATCAAGAATTCTGTGCAAAAAGAAGGAAGGAATAGTATAATAAAGGTTAGTTTGATTTTTAACTTTGATAATGAATATCTTGAAAACGAAACGTTGCCAATTTTTTTAAAATTTTTTGGTGATTTTTAACAGGCTGTATTTCAGTAAAAATTGGTTGTATCAACAATAAAAAAAACATTTTAAAGCTTTAAGATTTTAGTTTTGAGACCTTTTGGCCATTTTTACGTAATCCAAAGAAATGGCGGGCAAAAGAAATTTTTTAAAATTTTTTCTTTTTTATTTAAGTCCACGATTGTGTGAAGTTTTTTTTTAGCTAAGCCATCATATGGGTTGTATTGCCTGTATATCCAGCTTCAATTTGGTTTTGTTAAATCCTCCGTAAGTCCATATCTCGCACAGATATCAAATTTTGAACTAAAAAGCATCCTTTTGCATTTAACCGCTAATATCTCAACAACCAATGGTCGTAAAGAGAATCGGAGGGCAGTTTCGGAATCTGAAATAAATTTTCTATAAAAAAGTGTTGGGACCGTATTTTTTAAATTTATTCTGGACATGAACTTAAAAAAACAAAAAAGAGGCAATTTACGGTTTTTTAAAAAGTTATCTGCGCAACTGCGAATTTTGGTGACAGGACTAATAATGACCATAACTTTTACACTTCAATGTCCCCACAACAACCCTGTCAAATTTTAATTTGATCTAGCAAACAGTTTTTTGTTACAAGCAATCAAACTTTTAAAAAATTAAAGGATCAACTTTTTAAACCTGAAACGTTTCACAATCATGTTAACAATTGTATTTTTTTGACATTTTAACAGCAAGCAACGATAAAATTTGTAAAAAATAATCCAAAAAAAATTTAAACATATTTCTCTATATCAGAAATCACAAACCCTTCCGCCGAAAATAACTTCGTTATCGCTTTATTCAGGAAAACCTGTTCATTCACATAAGATTCAGTGATTCCATTAAAAGTCATGATTTTAGGCTCATTTCAGAAAATAAACCGTACAATAATTGAGCCCAATAAGCATATACACGATTCTTTAATGTAAACATTCACAGAATTATCAACAAAAATTAAAAAAGATTACTTATTCACTTAAGAACTGGTTCACTTAAGCCGTTAATTTGGCAACTCTTTTAAACACGAATAGTTACTTTTACTTTTAAGTCTTATCTAAATGAGACGAATTTTTTTGTTTGTTTTCTTAAAATTACACAACTTACAGCTGTTATACGGTAGCAAAAGAAAATTAATTAAGAAATTGTTATTAAAAACTGGTCGGTAAGTGAGTTAGTTTTGATAATTCTGCGATAACAGTAAACGGTATTGCAGTTTATTGCCGACAAATTAAGAAAATATTGGTTTTTAAATTGACGATAATTAGAAAATAAAATATCTCTTTTTGTATGTGTGATATACAGGAAAAATTTTATATCACGTATATACACGTATATGTATACAGTGTGTCCCAAATTGGTGGGGAATGTATGGGGATCTTAAAAACCACGATAGATAGAAAATCGGTTAAATATGGAAAGTTTTGGACAATTATGTTAGTAAGCTAATCCCGTTTACTACATGGTTTTATCTATTCAGGTTTTTGAGAAATTTGAAACCTAAATGCATTGAAATCGCCATATTTTTTTAAAGAAAGAACATCATCAAATTCATGCAATTTTTTACGCAGCCTAATAGTGCTTGGATTCTGATTTAACAATGTATAACATTTTAATTAAAATTTATAATTATTTAAAACAAATATTTTTTCCTAAACAATAAAATATTAGTAATTGTCAAAATAGAGATACTTAACAGATATTTTACGGAAATGGGTTTCGTGAACAAAGCTATAATATTAATACCGTGTAAAAACAAAACTACACGTAACAAATTAACTGAAACAAGTGAAAACGAAAACAATAAAAAGTGGCTAAACTAATATGCCTATCAAAATGATGATGTAAAATAACGACCTAAGATTCAAAATGTTGTCCATTTTTCTACACATAATTACGATATTTTGTTAAATAGTCCTAACTACCCTATGAATGGTTGACTTAGGTATGTGGAATTCTCTATCAACATCCCTAGCTAAAGATGTTGGATTTTCGTTAAAATGTTGGTTAACTGCAGCATCTCGTTGCCGATTTTCTTTAACGTAGTTCTTAGGTCGTGGTTTTTTAAAACTTCCGAATTCAAGCAAATTTGTAACCAGTTTTCAAAAGTATATTAGTTTAGGAAAATTGTCGAAATACATTTGCGCAGCTATATTAACATTTCTATTGCTTTAAAATAACGTTGTAAAATATCAAGTTTTTCTTAAAATAACTAACCATTTTTCAGAGTTCCAAAAATTGTAATAACGTACCCGAGCTAACTTAATAGTGACTAATGACCCTAGATGACATTCGCCGGAATCAAGGCCAACTGAAAAAATATGTGTTTTTTGAAGTAGATGGGTTATAAACGCTTAAATTATAACATGTTATACATTGTTGAAATCAGAATAAAAAGCACTATTTGGCTGCGTAAAAAATCCAATATAGCTTCTATATGAAAAAATAATGTTGATGATGATTCTAAAAACCCGAAACAAATAGAAATTGACTACTTGGTCATATTCCACAAAAAGAGTTTCTTTAAGAAAGTTTTTACAGTTTTAAAAATTTTCCACTTTTAAACAAAAATATGGCCGATTTTCGAAAATGCATGTTTTAGGTTTTTTCAAAATTTCTTAAAAACGTAAATAGAGAAAATCATGTAAAATACGGGATTAGCTTACTAACATAGTTGTCCAAAACTTTTCCCATTTATCGTGGTTTTCAAGATCCCCATACATTCCCCACCAATTTGGGAGAGAGAAATATAAAAATTGGATTAAATCCAAGAAAAAGGCATAAGGTACCTATGATAAACAGAATGAGACGTTTAGCAAACTTTAAATACACAAGAAAAAAAAATCACAGAAATTCACTTCGGCAAATATCGGAGAAAAGTGTTCTTGACTGTAATAAGACTAAAAAGGTGAGTGGAAGGCCAAATGTATGAAATAAATATGTAATGCTAATTTAATAATCATATTATAACAAGATATTTATAAATATACAGAGGGTTGTGATAATAGTGACCAGAATAAACATTAATGCATGATAAACCCTAGGCAAAACCAATAGATATAGTTAAAATAAGGAAGATTTAAGTATAAACAAAGTTTTGACCGCATAATAACAAAAGTGTTTGGGTTTTAGTAAGAAAAAGGACAATTTTAAAAATTGGTGAAACACTGCTTTTGGCATCCAATGATTCTATAAGAAGTTTTAAACTGGCCGTAATAAAAAACCTAAGAAACTATATATCAAAAGATGGGGAAAGAAACCATCTTTCTCGTGATATAAATATATTTAAGGAAAAAGGAAAAATAAATACTTTAATCTTCGCGTATAGTGCGGGACGCGTTAACAGACAAAAATCGAGGTTATTAAATTCATATTGTGGAGTTAATATAAAAAGCTAAAGATTGTGATTAGTCATAAAAGATGTGTAAAATTATGATTTATTTAGATTTAGTATTAGTTATAAGATTTAAACGGAGGTTTATTTAAAAAATATAAAAATATTGAAATATAAGAAGTCAGAAAGGATGACATCAATTTGTTTACATGCAAATAATTGTGACAAGATCAAAATAAAAATTATATAACTATACACCATTAAAAAGAGCATTAAATTTTCTAAATATCAAGTGAGATTATAGATGCCCAGATAATAACAGCAAAGGAAGGCTTAGTAATTAAAGTTAAAATTTTATTATTCAAAATTGCCCTATTTGTCTAGCTAAAATCCTATCTAGGTGCCTGGAAAGACGCCATGTTACCTAAAATAGTGGCAATTGTTCTTGGGGTATATAAACGAATTAACCCCGAAAACGAGAGATTAGTCAAAATTCAGTCGCTAAAGTAACCACGCTCCTCCAGGGGTCGAAAAAGACAAAAGAAAGCGGTTTCATAGCTAAGTGCTAGACATAACCTAAAAACTTGATACAGTTTTTTCTTATGAAGTTTTATGTTTTAAAGAAAGTAAAGTTAAGTAAAGTGTACATAAAAAATTAATTCAAAATAAATATAATCAATTTACCTGGAGGTAGTGACAAATCACATAAAATCTGTGCCGATTTCCATGACATAAAAAAGTAAACAAAGGTCGTCAACCAGCTGAAAATTTGCAAAGTGAACGTCATCGAATGGTATCCAGCTCAGAGTCTATTAATCTAAAGGGGTTATGACATCGTCGAGAATGGGGATAGAAAAAGTCCAAGACGTGAAGGTGTGAAAGGGGTCGCTTATGTTGGCGGCCCTGTCGGGTAACTCTAAAAGTTACTAGCATTCTCAGCTGTGGACAGAGTCGTGCCACAAGTCGAAGTTTTTATATGGGGTTATTTTTACAGTTGAAAATATTTGTGTACAGAGTTGATATTTTTATTGGTTTTGACCATTTTTACTATATTGTTTTTGGTAGTGTTTATCGTGTAGTTTTAATTAGTCCTTAGTTGCAACACCAAAAAGTTGTTTTCCCATAAGGGTTTGTTATTTGCTGGGATGTTAAAACAGACGATTTTTATATGTCTTCCAGAAAAATTGCAAAAGCGGTGATTATGAGATCCTGATCAAAAGAAAAAGGCGATTAATAAAAAAGGAAGGTGAAAAATATGATTTATCCTAATGCTGCTATTACTAACAAATATTCTTTTATTGTGAGGGTTTCCCTTCAGTTTGCATTATTACACCTCGGATAACACAAACACGGTTTTTAAGTCCACCAGTGACTCTTCACAACTGAAAAGTAGTTACACAGTTATTAGTAAGTAAATTGAAATTTTTGTGTGATTTTAATTATAGTTATTTGTTGTCAAGAAAGTAAATAGTCAATATTGACTTGCTTATACCTAGAACTGATCAACTTTAGGTATATGCATTAATATACCTTCAGAATGTGTATTTAATACTTTTTTGCCATTATTTTGTACATTTATTAAGTTTGCGGTTAGTTACATTCTTTAATTGTATTTAATTTTTTTTGGATACTTATCTACCAATTACTTGGTATATTATGTTGAAAATGACATGTTTTAAAATATAATTTATATTTTTTAGATTTGCGTTTTACAACTTTAAAATTAACTGATGTAAACCTACCTTGCACTGAAGAAGTTTTTGTTTAGATTGTGTAGTATGAAGTGGACTGAGAAGAACTTGTAAGTAAGTTAAACTTTCGAGTACCAAACAAGAACACGAGATCTAATTCTTTGTTTTATCTTGCAAGGGCTGCCAACAAACTATAAATGAAATTTTTGTGTTTGTATTAAGTAGGATTTTAATGGTTAAATGATGTGAATGTTTTAAAATATGAAATGTAGTATACCACAAAATATTATTAAATAATACCACTAAGTACTGTGTTCTTTTCTTCCATATCAAAATGTAAAAATTTCATTTGTATTTTATTTAATTGTTGCAATTGTAAATGTATTGTAGTGTTGTAGTTGTGAAACAAATAAAGTTTAGTTTTTTAGCAATAAACCTGTATTCACATTTTTTTACATTAAATAATTCATTTTATTGCCAAAGTGGAAAATTTTGCTATTATTCTGCAATATCAAGATGCTGTATGGTCCGTAAGTAAACAAATAACTAGTTTTTAAAAGTAACTTAATTTCTTTTTTAAAATAAAATAAATTAAGGATTAATAGACAAGTTTATATATTTATGAAGTAATACAAAAACACCGTCATAAATTCCTAAAAAAAAGGTTAATTTTTCTCTGGCTTCCAATATCTGATTTGGAGTTGGATATTTTGTAATCTTACAAAGATCTTTAAGATAGCTTGTAAAAGCCCATTTCTGATCCTGCACTTACAGAAAAGCTTCCTTCCTGTCTTTCTTCTATAGGTATTTTCACGGCTTCTGCTTAGACGAGTTGGCCAGTATAATTCCTTTTCTGGCAGCTCCCAACAGAGCAACATGTAGTGCAACTTTTATGCATCTTTTAACAGTTCAGCTAGAGAGGCCCCGAACTTCCCGCTTTCTTCGTTCCTTCATCCCTAGAGTGTCAAGACTATGGAACCTGCTACCTGCAGAATTTAAGTATCTTGTAAATATACTCCCTCTTACCACACTTCAGCCACCCACGGGGCGTTCATACTAGGCCTCAGCCTTCGCGGACAAACTTGCTCATAAAATTTTATAATCGTCGTAATATAGGTGGGTATTATTAAAGAAAAAAAAGGTGTTAATAATTCAATATCGTGTGTTTAAAAATAGAGTAAGTACTCATAATTATAACAAATTAGCAATCATCAGTATTTTCTACATTTTAATTTTTTTCTCATTTTTTAAAATATTTAATGTAGTAGATACCATTGAAAAGGTACGCCATCGTCGTGTTGTCGCTTTAATTTTTAATTTCAATACTTAATTGAATTACATTTATATTTTTGAAATATAAATTTTGTTCGTCGGTATAAAAGCAGTTTTTCGTTTCCACCACAATTCTACGCCACTGTCCGGCATAAAATCCAACATGGCCGAAATGGACCCTTCTTGACGTCACACAAGAGTTTTTCAATATGGCGGATGTCATAACCCCCTTTAGATTAATAAACTCTGATCCAGCTGATGTTTTTTTTAGATAGTCAAGTTCAAATAAACCTTTTAGAGGACATCGTAGCCTATTTGTATTAATATTATATCCTTTTTTACTACTTAGCAAAGAACTTCAGTTTTGTAACAACAAACAGGTAACTTAGAATAGACATTTTAAAACCGAATAAGGTTAATAAGATTTCTCGCCGCTAGGAGAAAAAGGACAGGTCCAGACTTAGAATAGATATTGTTTTTGAAATATTTATTTTTATTTAATAAATTGTTGGACCAAATAAATATTTTATTGTAATAATAAATAAATAATTTTAATTAAAAGTTAAAAAAATAAATAAATACATTTTCAGTAAAGACAAACTAATCGAATCAAATAAATTTTTCATATTTTTTTTTTTAATTTTCTAAATTTGTCGAAACGAGTCATAAAATAATAATAATAAAAAAGAAAAATTATTATAATAAAAGTTTATTTATATTATTTTATTTATATAAGACAAAGGTTTTAATTAATGTAATAGTGTTGATATCCTAATAAGGACTTACATAATTTAATAACTGTTTGATATTCAATTTTCATCATAAATATTTTTTTTTAATAAACAAATGTGTCAAACATTTATCAGCCTTTTATTTATATAGGTTCGTAAGGCTCTATTGAATACTGAACTCACCTGAGGTGAACGTCTACACAGTCGGAGGAAAATTTCAGGCCCCAATAAAAATATATATTGTGATAGTTATTATAAATTTTTAAAAATCCCAATCTAATTAATGTACATACCATAAACATAACAAAATAATAATCTATCATAATATATATATATATATATATATATATATATATATATATATATATATATATATATATATATATATATATATATATATATATATATATATATATATATAGAATAGAATAGAATAATGATTTTATTTCCATTATAGTACAAAGGGAGTACATAGTTGTCAGGAAAATATTTACACATTAATTAAAAAGTATAAAATTGCTATATAGTATATAAAAAATAATAAAATAAAGCTTAATAAATAATGAAATGAATAATACACTAAATAAAACACACAATATATAATTAAATGTATAACGTTTGGGTTGATAGTATATAAAAAAAAATAATAAGTAAAATTTACAAACAATAAATGATTACATATACATATATAATCATAAAACATGTACAAAAAAAAGTCTTAATAAATAATAAATAGACATAATATACTAAAAAAAAACACACAAAGTCATATTCAGTCCTTACACAAAATCCACGACAGTAGTAAGCATAAAAATAGAAAAAAACTATAGAACATATTTATAGAAAGCATTACCCCTTAAGGTCTTCGGTTTACAAGAAACCTCTACGGAATAAAAAGCCCCCTCAATGAGAAACCTCTTTACTCCTTTATTAAATAAAACACCGGAGGGCCCGAAGATCAGAAGGTAGCCCGTTGACTTTTTTTGGCAATTATAGATGGGAGACCGCTCATAGAAAGAAGTTATGTTTGGGGATAAGAAGAAAAATCTTTATTCTGGAAAACATATTTGAATTTAAAATTTGAAATAAAGCCTTTTTTTGCTAACAAACGTAATGCATTTATATAAAAGATACAAGGGAATGTCAAAATTTGATTATTAACAAAAGTCGTTTTTTACACGAGTCCACATATCCCATATTAAAAATTAGTCTTAATATTCTCTTTTTGGGCTATTAAACCCTTTCACATTGACTACGAAACCCCCCCAAACGATCACGTTGTATGTAAGAAAACTGTAAGCTAAAGAATAATATCTTTTTTAAACTCGATTCACTCAAAGTATTTTTTTAATTTGAGAAGAAAGAAAGCAGAGTTTAATTTGCAAAAACATTTTTCAAAGGGCATCAAAAGAACAGGTTGACCTGGGTTTAAATGCCCAAAAATTTGACAGTACTTGAAGCCTCTATGTTGTCTGCAACAAAATTGGTCTGGCACGGGCTTTCGAATATGCATATTAACAATTACAGTCTTATTAGTTTTAAAGGTTTTGTTATTTTTCCTACACCATACCTCAAAATCGTGTTGTACCTTTAATGTTAGTGCTAAGTCATTATGTCATCAGATACGACAACAACCGTTGAATCATCTGGACATTGTTAAATGATTGTTTTTAAGATGAGTTAAAGATCATTTACATATAAAATTAAAAAGTAAGGGTCCCGGGGGCTGACCCTTGGGGAACCCCAAGCTTATCGATTTACTATCGGAAAAAATATCCCCCATATTTAACAATTATTTTTCCTGTCGGTCATATAAGAGTCGATCCAGTTAAGTAGGGGGAGCCTGTATGCCCATGCAAAAGTTTGTTAAAAAGAAATGATTTATTAACTGTGTCGAAAGCAATAGAAGGTCAAAAAAGAGGGCAACGTATTTTCCTGATCAAGACTTTCATAAATAAAAATTCAAATTTAAAATTTAAATTTTGCAGTTTCCGTAGATTTCCAGGAAAGAAACCATGCTGGCATTCTTCAACGATGTAGTATACTGACAAAATCTATTATTCTTACGCTGAACAACTTTTTTAACACTTTGAAAAAAATAGAAAGCAAAGATATTGTCTGTAGTTGTCTATATTGCTTCTATCATTTTTTTGTAAACTGGAATACATTCGCGGTTTTCGGGCTTCAGAAAACACACCTCCCGATAAGCTCAGGTTTACAAGTTCACCAAAGTACTGCCAATTATCTGACCAATAGACTTAAGTACCTTGAATTTACCCCTCAGTGCCTGCAGAATTCTTTTTTTAAGCAAAATTATATTTAACTTAATTTCATCAGTATTTGCAACTACTATTGAGTTTTAATAGGGGCTGGAATTTCCCCGAACTAGAAACAATATTACCGGGTTTGCTATGGGCGTTGGGTTTCATTACTTTATCATTGATGTTAACTGAAGGATTGTGTGAGATTTTGCTGTTTATATAAAAATATATTTTTAAAAATTCAGCAAAATAAAAACACGGAAATTTTTTCCTGTTGCATAAAATGGTGGTTTTAAATAGTTAAAACAATGCGATAAAATTTTGAAAAAGCTAATATTAAATGAATTTACTCATATATTATATGTATCAGCAAATTATTTCAATTGGTCGAAACCATTTTTTTTTTGTAAATCTCATAAATAGTGTTTATTATTTATCTTTTATCCTCTTTGAAACATGTTTGTCACAGACATATTTCCAGTTTAATAATAAGTTCTACTTACAACACACAGGCCTACCAATGGGTTCCCAGTCCCCTTTGGAAAGATATTTAAGGTCAGATGGGGGGAAAAATTCTTAGTTCAGACCTAGGCAAACCATATTCATTTTTGGACAGATATGGGGACGATGTTCTCGCATGCTTTAAAGGTACAAAAAGACAACTTCAGAATTTCTTACATTATATTAACAGTGTTCACCCAAAATTAAATTTCCCACTTGAAAAAGAAGACAACAATAAAAAATTTTTAGTTTCAACATATCCCACGTAAATAATCAGTGAAAATTTTTAAAGTTTTTTGAAACCAACATTTACATGAAACTTTTCCCCAATGACTTTTTTCCACCCTATCCAACATAAACTCGTTGCATACAATTCAATGATACATAGAGCACTCTTTGCCGCTCTGAAGAAGAGCTACAGAGAGAATTTTTGACCTTTGGGGTTTATTGCACAATCAAATAAATTCTCCAAACAAACCATAAAGAAATTAAAAAACCAAAAAAAAAAACGCTTAGCTTTCAATTAATCTATCCAAAATTAAAAAAATCAAGAAAATTAACCCAAAAAATATGTATCCTATGAAATAGGCACCCTATCAGAAAAATAGCCAACACTTTACCCAAAACACAATATTAAAGGTTTTTAAATTTTCAGAACAATATATCGAATATTATTTATAATAAAGAAAAAACCAACAAATTTAATAAATCGAGTTTATAAGTTGAAATGTTCAGAATGTGAAATTATATAGGACAAAGCGGTAGGAGCATAAAACCTCGCTATTTAGAACATTTTAGACTGACCCCAAAACGGGATTCTACTTACAATCATTGTTTAGAACAAAAACACAAATTCCCTAATTTAAATAATATAGAAATTTTTACACTATTAAAACAAGGGCCATAAATTAAACTATCTGGAACCAGAAATATCAAAGGCAAAAAAAAAATAATAAGGGCCATCTGCTTAATGACCAAACCGAACTTGTATTTTCCGCTTTTTTTATTTTGTCCCCAAAAACCATAATAACCGTTAATTGCTCCGCCGTTCCTAAGAATATATTTACCACGTAGAGGTATAAATTCACCTTATTTTTGTATTGATACTTTAGTTCGAAAAAGATTTTGTTTGAAATGACTCTGTGAGTTGAAACTGCAGTAACAATAATTGTGAAATATTAGTGGTAAAAAAACATAGTAGTTTTATTTATCAGTGTTCTTATTTTTAATTAAATATTTATTTTACCGTAATCTCTTAAAATAATTCCTTTTTAACAATATTTGCATCATTAAATAATTTTAAGATAATTTTTTTCTGTAATTTCGAATTAAGGGTGATTTTTAAGGGTTTATCTACATATTTAAATATGATTTTAACTTACGTAACGTTTATTTCTATTTCGTTTTAATTAATTTTAGCATAAGGCGTGGTTTTTATCCCCCAAAAGTAAAAATCACACATTAAGCATATATAAACTTTGATCTAAATAGTAAAAGGACCTTAATTTCAAATTTTTATAAAAATTGAAACTGTACAAAAAAAATTGGAGATCACACACCTTTTTTTTCTACACTAGATATTTCTGAACAGAGGAAGGAACACATTAAAACATACAACATATTTTTAGATTTTTCTATTAAGTATTAGGTCATTCAATTGGGAAATAATTAAAACATGCAACAATTCACTTTTTGCAAATGTGACTACATACGAGCGAAACTTTATTAAAAGAATTAATTTGACTTAAGCTTAAAAATAAATAAATACATCAGACTAGTGTTTTTTAACCTTCTCAATTACATGATTTTTTTTCTATTTCCAAAACAAAGAATAAATTTAACATAATAAATAATTATTACGACATACGAGTTTATCCTATGGCATATCTCAGTTTTTACATATATAATTATTCAAAATACCAAATTGCAAGGTATTGTAAAAAAAGGTGTACGTTGCACAAGACCGAAAATTAAATTTGCAGATAGATATCTGAAAAATCAATGTTACCCACTTTTTTAATAGAGATAAATCGATAATTATTTTGGTATTGGGAACCGATTAAAATTAAGTAATTTGCATATATTTTTACGTTTGAAATATGTTTGTCATAAATTAAATTTTTTAATTATAACTTCTCGCAAAAAAAATATTTTTAGGAATAATTATAAAATCCATTCTGTAAATGACTTTAAAGTAAAAAAAGGTTGTTCGTTCTACAGGGTGTCCCAGAATATGTGGGCAATCTCTCGGAATCTAATAGAAAACCCAAAAATATAATGACCAGTTCCCCTTAAACTTTTTTTCCCATGAGCCTTCCCTACCTAGATACAGGCACAAAAAAGGACGACCCTGAAAATGTTTTTTTTTTTTAAATAACCTTTAAATACTGGGTAACTTTAAAATTTTTTTTAAAATGATGGTAACCCGGTCAGGTTTTTTAAAATGAACCTATTAAATCATATTTGGTTTTTTTAGTTTGCCAGATCGGACCAAACCCCCGACACAAAAATTTCCATAGGGGAGGTCAAATTTCGTACGAACGCCACTGTGGAAATAAAAGTGGTACACTTAAAAAAGATTTTTGATACATAGTACAATAATGCCACTTTCATTAAAATATCAAAGTGGTATTACAGATATTTATAACAAATGATTAATTTTTAAAATTTTACCACCCCTGTATCTCAAAAGTTAAGACGTTTAGGACATATGTTCATATAAAGTTTTCTTCTTAAAATGGATCAAAAATTACCCCAAAAATATTAACGTACAAGTAAAAAAACACCCTGTATAAGGGTAAAAATACCAACCATAATATTTTATTTCTCGTAAACAGTTGATTTTATCGATGTCAATCAAAAATCCCTTTTTTATGTTTTCCCTATCTATTATTGATCTATAATTTTTTTAGAACGAATATGTTATGATAGCAATAATACCTTCTACACCTAGCTTTTGCGGGCATTATGATAATGCCCGCTTATAATGCCCTAATGCGCTAATATGGAAATTTTATTGCTTATCCAATTTTATTTCTCTCACAAAAAAGATCAAGTTTATCAAAAAATCTTTAAACAATAATAATAAACTTTATTTCCAAAATAAAATTACAATTTTGAAATGTCCTTGAAAATGTAGCTGATCTCACTATAGAATGGTCGGTTTTTTTTGTGATGGTAGCAGCGGTAGCACTAACGCTATTTTGTATAGAAGAACAGTCCATTAAAGAATTTTCAATAGTCGATACGGAATTAACCTCGAATTAATCAATTTGGAAAATCATTTTGGCTACTTTGTTTTTGGATGAAATACTTTTTTTATATATTCTTAGCTACGGGAAATTTTCCATTTTCATGTTGTTTTAGCGTTTCAACGAAGCACCGCCCAACAAGAAAAAGTTGAGATGTGCGACGCAAACAGGGCCGGTAAGCTTCTGCATTATCCAGTTTTAAAAAATTTTGGGATAAAATGTTGGGACGCTTCCTATGGTATTTTTTCCAAGGGGTTGTACTGACATCGACCCTTCTATAGGTAAGAAAGAATTTTCGCCCTTTATTCCAGCTGGTCTTAATGTTGTGTACTTTTTTTTAAAATTTTAAAAGGGCGCCTAAATTTCTTCAAATAGTAAACTTTAAAGGGAAGTTTTAGTTTCTGGTACCTTTATAACCAAGACTGTTCCTCTATCTTAAATTTTCACCCTTTGGTCATTTTGACAACTCATCTCTTCTTAAACCTCCAAAAACACCCATTACCAAATATGATTTTGTGTACCAAGTAGATATCATCAGGAGCCTTCTTAATTTTAATATTTGTTCTCCTTCCAAAATTTTTTGACTTTTTTCGGGACGTACCCTTTTCGACTTAACTTTTTAAAAGATATGAGACGAGGAAAGGAAAAATGCATTTTTCAACCATCAACGTAGACCTTGGGGTGGAATACTGGTCCAGAGAGTTTCGGACTGTATTTTTCCGACTAAAAATAAAGTTTTTTTAACATATGTATTAAAAAAAAATCAATAACTTACCAGTTCCTGGAAATATGCCATTAAAACGTTTTCTAATTTGAAGAATTGCGTTCGCATCTTTCCAAATACCAAATATGCCATACTCTCGATCATACTGTTGCCTTGATTTAACTGGCAAAGATTTTCGGTCGCTTTTATGGCCTTTTTTTTATATTTTGTGAAATTTCTTCCATTGTGAGCAAATCGTTAAATAAAAATGCCAACTGACTAACTGACAAAACATCAAAGTCAAACTTAACACCAGTCATTATCTACTTACGTATACAGGTACAGGTGCAACTTATTTTTTTTTATTGCGAATAAAAATGTAATTAGTCATTGAAAACTCTTTGGGAAAAACATAAAGCATTGAAAGGTAATTACGGCATCGTCGAATTCAGCCCTCGGGCCAGAGGCCCCGGGCTATTTCTGACCTTCAGGGCATTATAGTCCCAGTAACGCCCTTGGGTACATAAATAGCTATTTTTAGTTAAAGTTAAAGCTATCCAAAAAAAAATATTGTTGGGGCCTTTTCATACAGCTGTTAAAAAATTCATTATTGTGTTGTTTTGTCCTAGATTTATGGGTTTATTTTTTAAAAAGACTTATCTAGTAACCATTATATTAAAAAAAAATTTAAAAAACCTAGTATTTTAAAAAAGGGATTTAAAAAAAAAACAATTTTTAGCGTCCGTTATGTACCTGTATCTCCGTAGGGGAGGGTCATAGGAAAAAAGTTTATGGGAACATGTCATAATATTTAAAGATGTTCTATTAGATTCCGAGAGATTGCCCACATATTCTGGGACACCCTGTATAGTTAAAGAAGGTCTTTTAAAGTTTATTCCACTGAAAGGACATACGAATAATTTTTCTTAAATTAAATTTGACTTAAATTTTAGTGTTTTTGTGGACACTATAGTAAAATGTATTGAACTGGATCTGTAGCTTGACGGATTAGGCAAAAAACTAAAGAAAATGAGTTTTGATAGAAAATAATTTATTATAAAGCTTTTCAGAAGAGATATCTCAAAATCCATTGAAACCATATGACAGTAAGTAATATGTGGAAAAAGTCTCTTACATAAAGACAATTTCAAAAATTGGTTTAAGGATTTCAACAAAAATGCTTCAGTGACTTAATTTGTGGTTTCAGCCTCTATGGAAATTGATATCCAACAATTGGCAACTAGTGCTATGCGGAACTCTGACAAAGATATTGTTGTTGGGTAGTAGGATAATTATTTTTAACTAAAATATCTTTTACAAAATATTTTTCGTTTTCTTTGTTTTGATCAAAACAAATTATTTTAATTTTATCAAAAAGACCTTTTACAACTTCTTTTACTATAAATAGGCGATTAGAGTAAAAATTTAATCTGTTTGTATGTGTAGGTTTTCTGTAAATTTTAGTCTTAAAATTATTTACATAAGAAAAAGAAGTTGTAAGTTTTGTTCTTTTTTCCAAGGTTAAACAAATAGTGGGTTCTTGTGTATTAATGTGTGTTAAAAAAATATTTAGACAATGTTCGTCATGTTGATAAACAGAAAAATCATCAATACAGGGTGCCACAGATTGGGGGATGCATGGGGATTTCGAAAAGTAAGAGATACGAAGTCGGTTAAATTATGGCAAAGTTGCGCATTTAGGTGCCTAACAACATGCCTATTAGAAAAATTAAAATTACGAGTATTCGAGATATTGGAAAAAACCCAAAATTGCCATTCGTTTTTATTTTTTTTTGACGTTATTTAAAGAGATATGAAAAAACAAAAGACACTTTTTTATGGCCACTTTTTTAAACCTTTAAAACAGAGAGATTTTCCGTACGACGTTTCTTTTGTTAAACCATCATCAACTTTATTTTTTAAATACGGCACCTAATTGTTTATTGCATTTTTTAAAAGCAGTTATAATCCCAGTTACAATGATGTATAACACTTAATATTTTTCTGTTAAATAAACATATTTTCCATAAGAGACAATGAGTTAGACAAAGAACGCACATCATTTCTTATAGGGGCGTTCCATATTTGTAAATAAATATTAAGTGTTATACATTTTTGTGATTGGGATAATAAGGGGTTCAAAAAAATTAAATAAAAAACCCAGGTCCGTATTTAAAAAAAGAAAGTTGATGATGGTTTAAAGAAAACGAAACGTCGTACGGAAAATCTCTCAACGCTTTTTTGTAGAGCTTAAAAAGTGGTCAGGAGAAAGTGTCTTCTGTGTTTCCACATCTCTTTAAATAACGTCAGGAAAAAATAAAAACGAAATCAGCAAATTTCGTTTTTTCGGATATCTCCGGAAGTACTCGGAATTTTACAACTTTCTATTAGGCATGTTGTTAGCCACCTAAATGCGCAACTTTGCCATAA
Organism: Listronotus oregonensis; assembly: GCA_019359885.1. Taxonomy (NCBI): domain Eukaryota; kingdom Metazoa; phylum Arthropoda; class Insecta; order Coleoptera; family Curculionidae; genus Listronotus; species Listronotus oregonensis. The sequence continues at coordinate 5,223 of JAHBCN010010691.1, read as the reverse complement.
TTTAACCGACTTCCTATCTCTTACGGTTTCCGAAATCCCCATGCATGCACTCGAATCTGTGGCACCCTGTATATCTCCACCAAACTAAAGGTTTATAATGATATTTTTTTACAAAATTAGATTAAACATTTTTTCATAAGAATATTACTTAATAATGGTGATAAAGGTAAACCCATGGCCATGCCAGAAGTTTGTTTATAGAAGTCTTTATATGGGAAACATGTTTTTATGCACAAATTTAATAATTAAAAAATAGAGTTTATGTTTAGTTCGGTTTTTTCGCCAAGTTAGACAACATTTTCTAATTTATTTCTAACAATATTTAATGTCTTATCGACAGGAACATTGGTAAATTAACTAACAATATTCTAATAAAAAAAGATGTGGATAATTTTGAACCTAAAATTTATAGAGAACCTACAAACACACACAAACAGATACTTAAATTTTAACTCTCATCACCCAACAATGATAAAAAAAGGAGTTGTAAAAAGTCTTTTTGGTAGAATTAAAACATTTTTTTTTCTAACCAAAACAAAGAAAACAAATAAAATTTTTAAAAGGTATTTTAGTTCAAAATAATTATCCTCTTGATTTTATAGACAAATGCTTTTTAAAATTTGAACAACCAAATTCAGGGCAAAATCAAAATAGACCCATTACATATCTATTTTTACTATATATTTCTAGGTTATTAAATAAAATTTAAGAAATAGGTAATAAATTTATGATTAGTACTATATTTTAAATACAAAACCCTATAAGATCTTAATTAATAAAAACAAAACCATACAATAAAAACGAAACACAAAAAACGTTATTTTTAAGATCCTCTGTAAATGTAATAAATTTTATATAGGTGAAACTTCCAGACTATTAGCCAAACGCATAAAAAACATAGAATATACATTAAAAACACAGAATTTCACAAATCGAAAATCTGTTAACACGCATTTAATAACAACCACATAATAAACTAGAATGTTTCTAGTATTTTAGCAAACGAAACTTGTTCAAAAAACGTAAAATAAAAAAAGTACATTTATATTATTACATAAAGATAAGATAAATGTGTAGCATCAATATCTGTTATTTTAAATAATACATAGTTACCTATGCTTGATGCTAAAGTAATTTCAGGTAAACTTAAAAACAATTAACACACTACATCACCTTTTTTGTCTGTTTAAAGATGATAAATATACCAGTCAAATAAACTTATATGTCATTTATGACAAAACTCCATAAATAGTACAAAAGCTTTCGGAATTTCTTAACTTTTTAATCCAAAATTTCTTAAAATTAAGTTTAAATTTCCTTTTTGATTTTTTCTCCTGCCAACGGTGGCCGACTTGCCATCAAAACATAGATTAGTATTCCTAATTTTTTTGGGTTTTTGGGGGGTTTATCTTCTGTTTGATTGCGGGTGATCTGCATCTTCCAAAAAATAGTAAGGCAAGTATTCCCAAAGAAAACATACTGAAAGGATATTCCAGTTTTCGTACGTTTTCATTTTCCTTGGCAAACGCGTCGAATTAAATCACATCTTCCATCCGATGGCAACAAAACTTGTCTGATCAGTAATTTATGGAACATTATGCAATAAAATATTATTCAGGCAAAGAATTGACCAAGAAGATATAAAAAATATTCATCAACACCTACATAATTAAAAATGGGTATACCTAGATAAGTAAGAGAGATAAATGTTGGTTATTTAAATTGAATTTGGTGATAAAATCTGACGCTTTGTATTAAATTGTTTACATGATTTCCAAATCTTATCTACTAATATTAATCAACTACTGTGGCTATTCAGAGATTTTTTAATTTAATAACTACTGCATGTTTATTAGACAAGACGTCAAGGTACAAAAGAGATATATTTGATGGCAAGAATTTGGTATATCATTATACGATTTATGTCCTGTAGGTGACGCGTGAGAGTATAAGTGGTATATTAAATAGGGATTTTTTTTTTAAATCACCACAATAAATTTTTGTCCGGTAATGAAATTCCTTATGAAATATGTGGATTATGCTGATCTCCAATATTAAGTCCGTTTTGCTACATCACGTAACACTTTTTAGAGGTATACATTAAACACGTCACTGTTATCTTTAAAGATGCAAACTTTAAGCAACAAAAATTTCTTATTTTATATTGGATGCAAAACGATTAGAGAAAAATAATCCTTACCGCATCTAAAATAGTTATTAAGGTATCAAGGGTATTATATGGATAATAACGCTTGAGGTCGATGGTGTGTTTCCCGAGGGCCTTTGGCCCGAGGGATATACGTTGACCGAAAGCGTTATTATCTTTAATACCCGTGGTGCCTTCAACGTTTAATGTCCGACTAAATATTCTTTATATGAGAAAAATTTGAAATAATTTTGAAAGTATTAGTTTAAACCAAATCAAGGATTAGCATTTACTTGAAAAAATTGTTGAAACCTAATTGTGGTCACCATGGTTGTAAGTTATTTGTCAATAAGACAACACAAAAAAAATAATTTTGTGATTGAGGCATAAAAATGTCCGAAGTAGTGGAAAATACCCATCCCCCCAAGATATTTTACTAAAAGCTGCTAAAGCTGAGCATGCGCTTGTGCCAAAAAACTAGGCGGATTAACGAGAAAGAATATTTCCATTTTGAGGCCTGGCTGACTGCGTGGACCGTGTGGACGAAACCGTTTTGATGGCATATTTTCAAGATTTGTCAGAGTCATATTCACCAAATTCCCTTTGGACAAAGTTTTTAATGTTACGTAAAGAATTAATAGTTCATAAGAAGATAAGAAGTAATGAAAAGTTGATTTCTCTGCAACAGTTCCTAAAGCAACTTGGGAGAAATTATCAGCCTTAAAAGTCGAAGGTTGTGACTCGCGAACAAGTTATAACTTTTTTGAAAGAAGCGCCGACTGAAAAATATTTGGCAGATAAAGTTGCATTAGTGATAGGTGTATTCGAGCTTGTAGAAGAGACGAGCTTGTGAAAATGAAGTTTTCCGATGTGCGTGATATGGGTCAGCATATATTTATTGACATTCCACAAAATAAAAATGGGCAAGCAAGGAGCTTTTTGGTTATTGATGACAGTGAAATGTGCGGGACTATGTGTCTTTGCGACCTAAAAGTGCACCTATTGATAGGTTTTTTTGTGCTATCGTGATGAACGATGTACTATGCAGCCTATAGGTAAAAATACATTTGGAAATATACCCTTTAAGATTGCTACATATTTGGGTTTACCTGATGCTAAGGCGTACACAGGTCATTGTTTAAGACGTACAGCGGTAACAATTCATTCTGATACTAGAGGTAGTTCCGAGAGCTTAATGAGATTAGGAGGCTGGAAGAGTTCTTCGGTAACACGAGGGTACGTGGATGATAGTGAAAGCTCCAAATTGGCTAATGCTTCCCTTGTAGTTGGGAAAAGTATTACTTCAAGTAACACAGCAACTGCGGTGGGGTATAGAAATGTGGAATTTTCCGGTCAGTTTCAAAATTGTACGTTTTACTTTAAAAAATAATTTTTATTATGATAAGTATATTGTGTAAAAATGTTTGTACATTCGTAATAAATTCTTAAATGAAGATAATTTATTGTTTATTTATTGGTAAATTTGTAGGCCCTAGGGCGTAATTTTTTTAATAACGCCCTAGGGTAATATTTCGTATTTAAGTGACTTTGATATAATATTATTATTTGTCAAATAATATACCAGTCGGACATTAACAATTTAACAAATTCAAAGTTGTATTAAAACATTGTAAAGTTGCAAAGTTTACACAAGTATATAGTACAGGGTGTCCCATTTTGGGTACTTTTGCGGGGTATCTCCATTATTTTTAACGTTAGCGGGATGCGGTTTGCGCGACACTGTGCTACTTTTTCGTGAAGATAAGATGCCGTTAACGAAATTTTCATAGCCCTTTTAGCTTTTAAAATACAGGGCATTTTTAAAAATATTGCATTTTGGGACCCTCCTCGTATCTCCGTTATCCTCCAACTTATCGAAAAGGCTAAGCCGATTTTAACAAACTTGGGCTAGTTAAAAGGAGCCATTCTTGGGCTATAAATGTTATGTTATTTGAAGATTTGTTAGTTTTACATGTCGCCGCTAGAGGGCTTTTTTCGAAATTCCGACAGAAATGGTTAATTTTATCAAAATTTAAGCATTGGTATGATTTTTTCATAAAAGTAGCTAAATGATGCTTTAACAAGCTCGCGAAAACCATATCTCGATATCTTGTTCCTTACCTAAAATCTAAGCCAAAGAAAATTTTATACGTCACTATCTTAAAAACTATAAAAGCTACAAGAAATTTTATATGATATCAATTATGTATTTTTATAAAAACTTTAAATTAGGTTATATAATTTTTTCGCCTTAATGCAATACTTTACTAATTATAATCAATAAATCGAATTTTCAGGATTTTTTAAGGTATACCCTTGGAATTCGATTTTTTTATTATAACTCGTAAGTATTGCATATAGACGAAGAAATTATATAACCTAAATTAAAGGTTCTGTAGAAATACATAATTAATTATTAATAGAATTTCTTGTAGGTTTTATAGTTTTTGAAATATTTACGTATAAAATTTTCTTTGGCTAAATTTTAGGTAAGGAACAAGATATCGAGAAACGGTTTTTGCGAGCTTGTTTAGGCATTATTTAGCTACCTTTTCATTAAAAAAAATAATACCAATGCATTTAATTTTTTTAGAAAATTAACCATTTCTGTCGGAATATCGAAAAAAGCCCCCTAGCGGCGACATGTGAATTAACAAAACTTCAAATATTATAACATTTATCGACTAGTATACTTGACGCTAAACTAATTTCAGAAAAACCTATAATCAATGACCACACCACACTGTTTTGTTTTTTTTATACTTTAAATATACCACACACATCAAAACTAAATATACCACACACATCTGTTGGTTCGTAGGGGTCAAAAGGGCTGAGCACAGTCATTCTCTATACCCTGGGACCAGAATCAAAGTGGTCCCGCTCTCTAGAAACTTTCCAAGCGAGTAAACCTTAACTTATTAAAACTAGTTAACGAAATATGCCATTTTAGAAAAACTGTTACCAATTATAGTAAAAACATGTCCATTAGTTTTTGATAACAATTAGATACTTAAGTATTTTCACATCCTTTTCTTAAATAACTCAGCAAAACAATACCATCTGAGTTCTCTACA
>JAHBCN010010690.1:0-30890 GCA_019359885.1 Listronotus oregonensis | reverse complement strand
TTCCAGCTGGTCTTAATGTTGGTACTTTTTTATTAAATTTAAAGCGCCTAAATCTTCTTCAAGATAGTAAAACTTTTGGAGGAAGTTTTAGTTTCTGGTACCTTTATAACCCAGACTGTTTGTCTATCTTCAATGTCATCAATGGTCATTTTGACCAACTCATCTCGTCTTAAACCTCCAAAACACCCATTACCAATATGACTTTGTGTACCAACGGGACGTATCCTTTCGACTTAACTTTTAAAAAGATATGAAACGATGGTATTGCGAAATTTCTATATTTTCATAGACCATCAACGTAGACCTTAGGGTGGAATACTTGGTCCAGAGAGAGTTCGGACTGTATTTTCCGACTAAAAATAATAAAGTTTGTTAAACATATGTATTAAAATAAAATCAATAACTTACCAGTTCCTGAAATATGCCATTAAAACGTTTTCGGTTATTTGAAGAATTGCGTTCGCATCTTTCCAAATACCAATATGCCATACTCCCGATCATACTGTTGCCTTGATTTAACTGGCAAAGATTTTCGGTCGCTTTTATGGCCTTTTCTCTTATATTTTGTGGAATTTCTTCCATTTTGAGCAAATCGTTAAATAAAAATGCCAACTGACTAACTGACAGAAACATCAAAGTCAAACTTAACACCAGTCATTATCTACTTACGTATACAGGTACAGGTGCAACTTATTTTTTATATTGCGAATAAATAATGTAATTAGTCATTGAAAAACTCTTTTTTGGGTAAAACATAAAGCATTGTATGCACCACGGCTTTACTGACTATAATGCCCATCAGGTCGAAATCTAGCCCTCGGGCCAGGAGGCCCTCGGGCTTTTTTCGACCTTCAGGGCATTATAGTCCCAGTAACGCCCTTGATACATAAATAGCTATAAAATTAGTTTTCCTCGAAAAATACGTAGATTTTGCGTTTTTGCCATTGAAATTCTGTTATTTTGTGTTTGATAAATAACAGCTAACCTTTAACAAACCATAACTTGGTTTGTATTGGTTCCACAGCAATTACAAATCAATTATTTTTCCAAAAAGTTTCACTTTAGGAGGGAGTTAGTTTTAAATATCCTTTATAATACAAAAATTATTAAACAATTCTTAAAATCTTATAAATTAATTAGGTATACTTTTTAAAATTTACCGTAGTATCTCTAACAAATTACGAAATAAGATCAGAAAGGCAAAAATTAACTTTTTTTAATAAATTTTTAAGTTTTTTTGACCTAAATGAAAATGTTAGAATTTTTTTCTAAAAATAGTAATTGGAAATGGGGCATGAGAAGTTAAAAGATATATTCAAGAAAATAGTCAGTCTCTGCTTAATAATTTTAAGTAACTTAACCAAAAATGCTTTGTTTAAATTGAAAAAAAAAAAAAACATATTTTAATCATTTTTTTAAAGCTACAATGTTGTTATTTACAGTTTTTTTGATAAAATGCATAGTTATCGAGTTATTTGCAAAAACCGATTAGATAGATAATAGATATTTTGAATTAAGGTGCGTCAGCAACTAAGGCCATTTAGCGCAAAAACCGATTAAAAAAAAACGTTGATTTTATCGAAGAAAAACTCCCGACTTTCGATCGCGATAACTCAAAAAGTATGCATTTTACAAAAAAAATGCATGGAACATTTTTTGCTTAGAAATCATTTTTCTATCGATTTCTGTGGTCAATATAAAAAAATTTACCCCCAAAATGGTTTGGCAACCAACCCCAAGGTAAAGGCGCCATTTGGCATGATATAGATTTAGATCCATGAACCATTTGGCGTCCCATGCATTTAAAAAAAATTGCTTGGCACAATGGTTCCTTTCCTAGACTATATATCATTTTAAATAAAATTTAATTTATAAATAGGTACATATAACACTTATACTGATACGACACTGCTTTCCATCGTATATGTTACTTAATAAATGAAAATAAAAATACTGTATTCCTTTAAAATTACCCTTTAAACAAAGATAAGCCGCGTTTTATGTCTCCCAGTGCGTCTATGGTCTATGTATTCATAAAGATGCTTTGCTCGCCTTTTTTTATAATTCCCAACTTTTAACGCGCTGCAAGTTTTAAGAAAACATAATTAAATCCTGTATAATTAAAAGTTAAAAGTACAATAAAGCCGAGCTTTAAGTTTTTTGTGTTGTTCAAAGTTATTGCTATTCTTCGGGACCAACAGGCTTTCCTAAAGAAACTGTTTGCGAGATTAACAAAAGAACTTTTTGTTTATTAAAATTGATTTTTTTTCGGTAAAACAAAAGTGAGGAAATATTTGATTTATTTAGGTTAGGTTTTATAAAAAGGTTATTTAAAAAAATTAAATCGACTTCAGAGAAATACGTGGACATACAAACCCACAAACATACATACGTACACTTATATCATTTTTTATATTTATTTGGAAGTCTTTGTTGATTATTATATGTGAATATATTGCAGTTCCAATTTTCAATAATATTACATATACAGAAAGTCCAAGAAAATGTGAGAAAGCTCCAAGGAAGTTTAAAGGGTATGGGAGCCCAATGCTACGGCCCATTCGATTAAAAAATGTCCAGCCCAGTATGAAAATAACTGTCAGAGTTGGCCCCGCCGATTCTGCGCAATAACTAAATTTACGAAATAATTTAATGTTCCCTACTTACACACTGATTTATCAGTGTGTAGTTTAGGAACCATTATACTTTTATGGGTTTAAAAGTTTTGGTGTTGTCTAAGGTTTTTGGTGCAAGGGCGGGGCGGGGGGGTATGAAACTATATCCGGCTGACGTCCCTCTCTCTCCTTTCAGTAACCAAAACTAACCATGATCAATAGAACTAAGAGTTTTTTAAAATTTTCTAAAAGGTTTTCATGGTTAGTTCTGGTTAGCAAAGCGGCTTTTTATTTTACCCAATTATATTTCAAAAATGCGGGAACGTACTGGAAAAGACCCCGATTTGGCAACACTGGCACGGTTAACCTTAAAAATTATTTCGCTGTTTTTGTCATAAAGGGGAGTTTTCGCATTATATGAAGAAATGAAAGGTAATTATAAATTTTAAAATCGAAAAAAAATATAAAAAACACATAATTTCTCTTCTGCCCCAGTATTTTTGGGAATCCGGGAGCTAGAATACGACTATATAAAATTTTGCCACTTAATCCAAAAAAATAGCAGAAAACCGTTTTGTAAACAATTACCTTTGGATTGATAAAAACCTTCTTATTTTAGTGATTAGTGTTATTAAATTGTAACTATAATTTTGTGTTTATTGTTTTACTTATAATATCAACAAAATGATTAGAGGTTGTATGGTTTTGTTTTGCAAATCCAAGGGTAAAATACCCGGCATTTTTTATTTTTAGGTAAGTATTTCTTGTATTTAAATTGGGTTTCTTCTTATAACAGGGTAACGTTAGGAAACCCGAAAAAAATAATATATCAATTACGAATAATAGAATAATGAAAATTTTAAGGAAATAGCAGTGAGAAAAGTAAGGCAACCCTTAACTATCTTTTAGATGATTTCCACAATGTTTGGGGGTATTTCTGTGGATTATTAAAAAGAAATAAGGTTTACATTTAGGTATTTTTTATTTCATTTAATAATCATAGGCGTGCGCACAGTGGGTGCCGTGGGTGCCGTGGAACCCCACCTAGTCTGAAAAAGATTACTGTATTTAAAATATTAAAAATTACACGCGAACGCCCCTTTCCCGAAAATGAGTATGGTAAAATCAAAATTAAGATCCACAATGCGCCAAGAACGTTCAAAAATCTCCTGGTTCCTTTTTGGGAACAAGGAATTAGCCGCAAATATTGATATAAGTACTGTGAAAACAAATTTTAAAAAAATTGTACCTTATGAAAGACGAATAAATTTTATAATAAATAATGTATTATGTACTAGGTTTGTTTTTAATTTCATAAAAATTTACCAAAATTCCTAAGTTTTAAATTCTTATTAATTTATTATTAATTAATTTTATTAATAACAATGTATTAATTTTGATATATTGTTATTTATAGTTTTATTTACTTCATTATTTTTTTTATTTTTTTCCCGGCACCCACACCAGCTTTACCCTGCGCACGCCTATGTTAATAATTTAGTACATTCTTAAAGGTTTAAAATTATGAATTACTGGGCAGACCAGGCAAATTTTAATATATACGGGAAAAAAAAGGGTACAATTTATGTTAAAGTTCCTTTTTGCTTTTTCTGTATTTGTTTAAAAAGAAATTATATTTTTGGTTTTTTAAACTTACATTATCAACTTTTTAAGCTCGACATACTGTAGACACATAATATTTAAGGGACACAGTTACAATGGATACCTAGGTACCAAAGGTTACTAAACATTTTAAACCACTGTTATTCTGTTTCATGAATGTTTGTTATTAGTGGAAAGAATATGCCTAAAAATTAGTTATAAATGCCCACTTTTTAATGTACAACCAAAACCCTTTTGGGATTAGATTAAACTCATTTACACTATCTTGCTTCTTTTATCACAAAATTGGGTGATAAGTACAGGGAAAATTATACAATGTTTGAAATTTATTTTTAAAAATCGTGTTTTTATTTATTTACAAAGATTTTTGGTAAAAATATAAAACTCACAAAAATATTGACCATTTAAAAGAAGGCTTCTTTCCTATTATATCAGATGATATAAAATCCAATAATTTCACAATAATTTTAAATATTCTGAATAGTATCGTTTAATAACCAACAATTTTGTGCAAAAAAAACAGTGAATTTCTTGAATTTGACATTTGATAATGTCAACTTTATAGATAGTAACAAAGAATTTTTGGAAGTCCCTTTCCAAACCCACTATTCATTGCGCATACTCCGCGGGGCCAATCCCCCTATTCCCGCTGCCCTGCCCGCCTGGACAATTTTGTTCTACAGTATTGGGCTTCCATACACCTTTAAACTTTCTTGGAACTCTCCCGGATTTGAAAGAAACCGGCGAAAAGAATAATACTACATTTTAAAATAATGTGTCATTTAAGGGTGTTTTCATGTTGATCTCAGAAATAACATATTTTAATTTAAAGAATATTTACCAAAAACTAATTTGGCTATGAGTTTACAGCACTTCAAAATGAGGCTAAAATCTTATTTCGTAGCTCAGGCTCCGTGCTAAAATCTTTGTCGCTTGATTTATCATTTGGATTATGGAATATTGTTTGTATCGTGGTTTCCATTTAAGTATAAAAACTAAAAATAATGTGGATTCGTGATCCGATGGATGGAAATCGATTCCCTGGATTCAAATTCTTTTTCCCTAAAAGAGGAGTTGTGATTCGTATCGGTGATTCGATTTTTTCACGAGGTTCCATATGCGTTAATCGATTCCAGCTCGGGAAAATACACCCTTTTGGAAACCATTGTTAAAGCGCACTAATGCTAGGGTCCTGGGTGAACCGCACTCAACCCCGTCTCAAGTGAATACTCTATCCTAGTAAACCGGGTAGCCCTCGTGCCGAGTTGTAAAAAACTTTAATAAGGGAATCTTGAATTATTCAATTAAATGTAATTGCAAAATTACCAAATTTTCAGTTTAGGTAAAACCAAACAGGCACCAGTAAAATGCATATTGTCCCTGACATGAGGAAATATGTCAATAAATCAGTAGAAAAAGTATCCAAAATTAAATAGCATTATGCCGGAAACAGTTTAAGAGCAGTATCTGAAATGTTTTCAGTTTATTTCCCCACCAAGCCCATTCCGTCCATTTCAACTATTAAACGTATTGTCAGTAAGTTCGAGTCCACAGGTACCGTAATAAATAATTGTAAATGTTTGACTCAGGATATCGAAAATAGAGCCGAAGAAAGAGTGAACCGAGATCCTAATATTCTACTGAGTGTGTGTACGAGGGTTCTTGGCAAGAGGTAAATAAACATCATATTGCGCACTTTAAAGAAACACAAATATTATTCGCATAAATTCAAAAATTATCAAGAGCTGCAGAAAGGATATGAAGAGCGAAAAATGGCATTTTGTTTTAAAATGATGAAAAGAGCAAATAACGATAGGAATGATTTAAGAAATATTTGTTTTACCGATGAATGTACATTCATCCTTAACAATGAACCAAATGTTTAAAATTGCCGGTATTGGAGCCAAAAAAATGAACATCGCTTTATTCATACTCGGACACAATATCCCCAAAAAACAAATGTATTCGTGGAAATTATAGGACCCTATATCATTTGACCCTTTTTTATGGACTTATAACCTGACAGCAGAAACCTATTTGGACTTATTTCAAAATCAAATTGGACCCGCCTTGGAAGAAGTTGTTGGGTAAGATCAAATGATCTGGTACCAAATGGATGGTTGCCCCGCCCATAATGCCCGTAGGGTTAGAGAGTACCTAGAAAATTATTTTAACGACAATAGTATTAGTCCACGATACCAGATACTTTGGCCAGCCAAAAAAATATCTTCTATAAAAGTGTAAAATTTGAGAATCTAAACCAGCTACAAAACGCTATTTCGCTAAAATGTAATAAAATTTCGCATTATCAGCTTAGCAACGTTAGAAATGAATTTTGTGATCGGTTGGAAAATTGTTTAGCTGTTTTTTTTTATCTTGGGACAGTCCACGAAGGCTGATGCCTAAGTACTAACGTACCGTGGGTGTCTTCAGTGTGGAGATTGGGAGGAGAAGTAAAAACTTCTGCGGGCAGCAGGTTCCATAGTCTTGACACTCTAGGAATAAAGGAACGAAGAAAGCGGGAAGTTCGGGGCCTCTCTAACTGAACTGTAAAAGGATGCATAAAAGCTGCACTACGTGTTGCCTGTTAGGAGCTGCCAGAGAAGGAATAATACTGGCCAATTCCTCTGAGCAGAAGCCGTGAAAATGCCTATAGAAGAGCCGACAGATCCCCTACAGCTCGACGATGTGCAAGAAGAGGAAGCCTTTCTGTGAGCGTTGGATCATTAATAAGACGAACAGCCCTTTTTGAATGGAGTCCAGAAGGCTAAGTGTTGTAGGGGACGCCATTCCCCAGACATGAGAACAATATTCCAAAGAGGGTCTGATTTGGGATACATACAGAGTGTGCATTGGAAGAAGAGAAACATTTTCTGGCTCAAAAGAGGAATCCAATCTTTTTGAAGCTGCCGAAGCTATGGATGAAATGTGCTTGTGTCAGTTGAGGTTATTCTCAAAAGTAACGCCGACTAGATTAAAACGACTCTTTGTTCTGCAGAACTTGGCCGCTCATATGTAAGGGATGAGCATTCGCAGACATTTTTCGCGACAGCGAACATGACTGTGTTTTTGAGGCATTAAACTGAACACGATTTTTGGCGCCCCAATCCAAGATAAGTTTGAGGTCTTGTGAAAGAGATATATGCATTGACCTGCGCCTGTTTTCAAGATCAGAGCACGGTGGCTTAAGAAATTGAATACTAGAGTGGAGGTACTATCGTCAGCAAATCTATGAATGGGATTGATTGTGGAAGAGAGAAGAGCCCTGGGGCACCCCAGCATTAATTTGGTAGAAGCTGGAGGAAATGTGACCATCTACACTAACTGATATACGTCGATTAGAAAGGAAACTGGAAAGCCAAGAGCAAAGCTTAGGTGGAAGACCGTAAGAAGGAAGTTTGTTATGAAGCCTGGAACATGCCAGACCTGGATCGAAAGCTTTGGATACGTCAAGAGCAACGATCTGTGATTCACCAAGAAACTCAAGGGACTTGTTCCAGTTGTGTGAGACAAAGGAAAGAAGATCAGCTGTGGATCTACTGTGACGGAATCCATATTGTCTATCATGTAAGATCTTATGTTTTTCCAGAGACTTTAAGATTTGGGAATTATTGAATTTTTCCATTACCTTTGCAAACAACTGAAAGAAGAGATATAGGTCTATAGTTAAAAGGGAGACTCCTTTTTTGGGGACAGGTTGCACACGTGCAGTTCTCCGGGAAAATGCCCGTGTCGTAAGAGATCTAGAAAGCGAAAGGTGAGTTAAGATGGGTGCAAGCTCAGGAGCACATTTTTTTTTAAGACGATTGCTGCGGTATGCCATCCAGCCCAGACGATTTTTTAGTATTAAGAGAAGAAAGAATACGCTTGATCTGTTTGACTTTAAAAATTATATCGGAGATTTTATGAGAAACAGGGACAACTGTTGGAAGAGGAAGATTAATAGGAGGATCAAGCGTAGAATTGGCAGCAAATTGTTTGGCAAATAGTTCGGCTTTTCCTTTGGAGGTAGAGACAATTCCATCTTTAATGGCGGGGTTTTTGGAACATTTGATTAATTAATGGTTTTATGTAATTCTCTATTATTTTTGAAAAAAAAAATATTGTATTTAATTTCATTTTATTTTTCCACAGCTATTAAGAGTTTAATTCTTTTTTTTTCGGATCTATTCTTGATCTTCTGAGATAAACATTTACAATTACCAATTGCGATGGCTTTGGACTCGAATTTACTGAGAATACGTTTAATGGTTAAAATGGACCAGATAGGCTTGATAAGAAAATAAATTTAAAATATTTCATATACTGCTATTGGTTTAATTAAATTCTAGTATCATAAAATTATTTTTTTTATAATCGATAGTAATAATTGTTATTAGTTAAACTTAATTGTTACATTAAATAAAAGGTTTGATAAAAAAATAATGTTAACATGTCTTTTACTTTAAATGTAATGGTTGTGAGATTGATGAAACGGAAAAAAAATCCTTATAACAAATTGTTTGCTGGTGGCTGTTTGGTTTTACCTGAGCCGAAAATTTGGTAATTTTGCAATTACATTTAATTGAATATTTTAAGATTTGCTTATTAAATTTTTTTTAAAATTGGCACAAGGGTTTGTCAGATTAGTCTCTTCAAAAAGTTGTCTTACATTTTTCATCTACAATGTACAGGGGAGCCAATAATTAACCCCTTAAAATTTACATGGGATTTCCTAAGTTCCGCTCGGCGACGCACTACCCGGTATAAGATCGGTAGCTAAACTTAAAAATTGATAAAGAAAAAACTGCCCAAAACGTTTTGTGAATAAATAAAATAAAGACACCACATTCATGAAGGCTAATATTTGTTACATGTCTCGTCATATTAAAATAATAAATTCGTCATTTCCGACATTTTAATTTTCGGCACACTTTAATAATGAAAACAAATTGTGTGCGTTCGCTCAGTATCCTTTGTGAAAATATTAATGATTTCCTGCTAATCGTATAATCCTGCTGCCGGGGAGTTAGTCCTGCCCGCCCGAAGCTTAATCTTCAATTATAATGGGCCAGATCTGACTGTCTGTCTCTATATCTGTCAGTGAGCCTGTTTCGCGTTTTGACGCTAACCGTTTGAGTTTTGAGCCGTTTAATATATGCCTGCGTGCTCTTTTGTTCTCTCTTTTGAGTTTGATTTTGCGATATAGTAAAGTTGTCGGAGAATTTTCGGGTAATCTTAAATTTAATAGATGCAAAGTTGGGTAAATTATTAAAACGGGTCATCTACATTATGTTAAAAAGTCTTATTGACAGAGAAACATACTCACTCTTACTTTTAGAAACTTAATTAATGTTTGAACTCTGTAAATCAGAATAGAGGTCATAACTCAAAAAACCTGAAAACGTTTTGATTGCACCATTAGTAGCAATGGCGCTTTGGAGTGAGACCTGTTTTTTTCGGAACAGGTATAGATCAAAAAGTTTTCCTGATCCGACAATTGTTCTGATTCCGCGTTCTCTCCCTGTTTGTTGTTGCTTTTTCCAGCTGTCAACTGATTTTAATCGATTTAAGCTTTTAAATCTTTTAAAAGGAATTGATTCTTGAATTTCATTTCAAAAGAATTCTATTCCTACCCCCTGGTATTTCCAATCTTGGTTTGCTGAAAGTATTATTACTAAGAATAGCTTCCTTTAACTTGCGCTTTTCCAATATGGCGTGTCTTGTAGTTGGAAGCAAGGGTTGTCCACAAGAAACCCTATTGAAAGAAGCGCAAGTTTAAGAAAGCTATCTTTATTGAGAACAATAATAATACTTTTAGCAAACCCAGTCTGGAAATACCCAGTATTTGGAAACCATTTTCAATGCACACCAATGCTGGCGTCCTAAGCGAACAACCTCACATTTAACCGCACCAAACCCCATCACAGGTGAATTTTCTAGCCTAATAAATAAGCTTTCTTGACTTCTGAGCTCAAATAAAAAAAAATGTGCGTGGGAGACAACTGAAGATGTATTTTCCCTTTTTCTTATCCAGCCCGACAGAACTTAGGGTACTAATAGTGTAAATAAAGTGACGTTTTTTCGAAAACGGTTAGGATTAGCAACATGATGAAAGAGTTCTTAATTTTTAGTCAATAGTTGAAGGTTTCTAAAAAACGTTGTCCAAAGTTCTTATCAATATATGACGTAAAAAAGGGGGTCTTGAGTGTTATAGCTAGTCTGTCCTGCGGTTTTGAGTAATTTCCAACACTTCCTTTGATAGTAATTTAAAGGGTCTAACTTGGTATTCCGTCTTATTAAAATAAAATTGGTATATACTTGGTGGTTTAATAATTATGTCTAAAAAACTTAATTCCATTCAGAGCTGTCGGTAATTAAATTAAAATAATTGAAAAATCGCCTTAAGTTACTTCTCAGTAATTGGATTACTTTAATTCAATTACTTTTTTGTAAAAGGTAATTGTATTTGGATTATCAATAAATAGGATAATGTAATCGTAATTGTTAATTAATTTTCACTAATTCCAAGTAATTCAATTACTTTGAAAGTAATTTAATTACTTGTAAAGTAATTGAATTACTAAGAAATTAATTCAATTACCTAATAAATAATTGAATTACTACGAAAAATGCAATTACCTTTCTTTATGGAAAAACTTCCGGAATTTTTGCCAGTCACAAAGAGCATCTTGAAACACGCGGACCGCTTTGAATCCGGCGAACGCCGCCTCCGCGCGCTTTCTTAGTATTTTCGATTGATGCTTACCGCCACCGTTTTAATACTTTTTTTCGTGAAAGAATGTGTTAATGTTCGGGGTAGGAAAGAAATAAATTTTTATTTTGGAGTAATTTAATGTTGAACTTGCCGAGAAAGCAGTTTGAATAGTGTGACGTGCGCTTATGATGCATATCACTATAAATATTTTATTTGTTTAGTGTATCGAGTTTAATATATGGTTATTTCATCGGAAATCATCCAAGGGTGGTTGCTTGACTATTTTTAATATTTTTTATTTTTTAATATGTTGATCCTACATACCAACTAATAACAAAATGGTGATTGAAAAATTATTATATACCTTCGTTTACCTTTAGCAGCTGCGTTTCCAAGATGGCGGTGACTCATTTTCCTCAAAATCGTCGTTTGCGAAAAGTTTTATATTTCTTGAACCATATGAGATAAACCCATAAAATAAAATCCCTGTTGTACATCTTTAAATGGGTTATCACTCTATATCAAATGATTGGGAAGGTACGTTTTAGGAAGTAGGTAAAATAAATCTAAAAAATGTAACAAAAAAAGTAAAAATAGTCATTTTTAAGATTTTTTTTAATGCATAAAGGGGATGTTTCTGGGAGTTCATTTTTAAAATTTTTGTTTTTACATGTCTGCAGTGTTTGTATACAAAATATTAAACTTCTCGTGAAGACTACCCTTTCTTAATATATTAAACTTTGAAATTTAAATTTTTCGAAAAATTAAAGTTTGGAGGTTAATATCTCAGATGAGGGGGACCTTCATAAAATCTGAAACTTTCAAAATTAAAGTCTTTTGATAATCTTTTGAATAAAAAACATCTTCTTTTTCTTTAGACTTTCTTAATAAAGTGTGTAAATTCTTTCAAAAATCTCAAAAAATGTTGAGACGTTTTCTAAAATTTGTTTAAAGTAGCTCTTAAGTTAAAATGTAGTACATGATACAGTTCTTTCACCTTAAAATTTTAAAAAGTCTAAAAGGGAAGAAAATTTTTAATTAAAAAATCTAAAAAAAGATTTTTTTTAAAAAAGGTTTTTAGATTTTATGGAGGTCCCCATCTGAGATTTTAACCCCAAACTTTAAATTTTTTCCCGAAATTTCAAAATTTCAAAATTTAATATATTGAAAATAGTCTTTTAAAGTTTAATATTTTGTATACAAACACTGCAGAAGGGGAAAAAAAAATTAAAAAAAATTAACTCTCAGAAACACCCCCTTAATAATTAAAAAATTTAAAAAAATTTTAAAAAATTTTACTTTGTTTACCCTTGAATTATTTTAAAAAACTACTATATTGGTATGAATTTACCATAAAGAAAAGTAATTATTGGTAATTTGGTTTAATTGAATTACTTTTTTAAGAAATGATTGGATGCCGATTCCTTGAACGGGGGGTCAAATTTAAAAAAAAAAGGCCCCTAAAAAATTTATTGAACTTTTACTATTTTTTTTACGTAATTTTTTTTATCCGGGGAAATTTTGCACATTTTTCCGACACCTTGAATAAAGACATTCAAAAATCTATTTGTTTGCATTGTTGATTGATTGATTGATTGATAATTAAAAACACAAGTTGAGGTTTTGTCCGCCTCGACACTGATACAGGGCTTGTTGTATTTTGGGATTTGTTTCAGTTAAAAAAGGGTTTGACACCTTGACAGGGTAGTAGCCCTTTTTCGTTCTTTTCTGGTTCCAGCCCCCTGGTGGTTAGTGTCCACCATGGGTTTTGATTTGTTCTCAGTATGTAAGGCAGGGCACTATATGATGTGAAGGCTGTCTCTTCCCTTTGTCACATAGTCGCAAATGGTTCTTCTCTATAGATGCCCCTAGTGTGCAAAAGTTTTCTTAGGGGCAGTGTCCGGGTTTTTAATCCTGTCACTATTTAATCTGATTCCATTTAGTTTTGGGAGTTCATTGTCAATGCTTTCGATGGGATTCCAACATTGATTTAGTGGATTTTGCCTTGGAATTTTTCCAGTATGACTAGTTGTGTTTGAAAACCACCGAGTCATGTGCCACGAACCGAGGCTTTTGGTATTCCAAAAACAGGTTCAGGACCCACAAACATTACTGCGGAGCCTCGCCTGGCCAGGGAGTCTGCATTTTCATTGCCCTGATTCTCTGTGTCCTGGCACCCAGGAAAGTGTAACTTTGTTGGGTTAGCCAGGTTTAGGAGGCATTGAGACAGTTCCAAACCAACCTTGAGTTGACTTGTTGAGATGCCAAAGCTTTTATGGCTGCTTGACTATCAGAGAAGATAGTAATGTCCCTCCCTTATATCTCCTCCTCAAGTTCTTTCGCAGACAAAGTTCAATGGCATATATTTCCGCCTGGAAAACAGTAGCATTTTTCCCCAGGGAAGCAAAGCTTTAAAACCCTTTAAAGTATTCCTGCGCCGGCTTCATTGTCAGTCTTGGATCCATCGGTATACCACCAAAATTTTTGAGACTGACCAGGAGATCGCTCACTACTTTTTGCATTGTAAGTTTCATACAAAATTTAACACCCAAGAAATACAAAATTAGCTAATTACAAATACCCGGCAAAAATTCGTGCTAATCTCTTTAAGGAACATGAAGGTGAACAAACCTGCATTACCCCAAAACGAAAAAATTTTCTCTCATAAATTCTGGAGTGTTTTAATCAATATTTATGAAGTTAGGGTTAGGATATTTTCAAAGGGATAACTCCCGGAGTAAAATATCCGGGAAAGTTGTTAGGGCGTAATAAGCTTTTTTTAACTTGTTTGAAATTTAACTCTGTTAACCCAAATTTGTTTTTTTTAACTTATTTTTGGGCAGTAGTGTTTGTGGTAATATTTTTAAATTATTTAAATTGTTCTTGTTTGGAGATTGATCAAAATAAATAATAAAAAAAGTTATTGAAAAATTCTAAATTTCATACTAATATTCTTACAATTTTTTTTAAAATTTTTTATTTAGGTTTATCTGAATAACGGTGGCAGACTTGCCACTTAGGTCTTTTTTTCTGTTTCAGGCGATCTGTCACTTCATAGGGGTCAATAGGACTGAGCCCACTCAGTTCGCTATACCCCGGGACGAAACGAAGTGGTCCCATTCTTTAGAAACTTTTCCGGCGAGTAATCTTAACAAGAACATATTAAACAATAAATCCGCCACAAAACTATAAAGATAATATTTTAAATAATATGTGCCCTTAATATTCCAGAGAGGTGCATACTCTTTTAAAAGAAACATTTCGAACGAGGGGGATAAAAACAAAGGAAAGCGAAGCTAGTGGCCGGGCCCAAATCCCCCGACTTGAAACCTTTGCCTTTTTCTTGGGGAAAATTAAATTAAATCGAAATTATCTAAAGCAACTGTTTAATTTTTTTAAATGAAATACAAGGCTCTATTTTAAACTAAAAAAAGGTTTAAAATAATTTAAATTTCCCCTTTTTAAATTTTTCTTTTAAAAATTATTGGGCTTTCTATTTAAGAAAATGAAATTACCTAGTTTATCTTAAAAAGTATACACTTCGCAAATTTTGCAATTTTATTATCAAATTAAGCGTATTCTAAAACCACTATGTGTTTTTTTTTAATTTTTTAAAATTCAAGGTTATTTTATTTTAAATAAAAATATATTATATGTATATATATATATATATATATATATATATATATATATATATATATATATATATATATATATATATATATATATATATATATATAATATATGGGTTTTATTTAGATTTAAATAAATAAAATAAATAATTTATTAATAAAAAAACCCAAAATTTCACATTAATAATATTTTGGACTGACTTTTTTTGTTCACATTTATAGATCGTTTATATATTCTTTAATATTTTTTCATCAAAATTTTTTATAACTTTTTTATAGACATTTTAAAAGCCCTCTTCTTTGTTTCAAAATTTTTTTTGTATCTCTTATATTTTATATAGTCATAGTCCAAACATACCGGGGTTTTCCCGCGGTTAATGGACGATGTCGTTTGCGGTTTTCTCCGTTTTTGCTGTTGACCTCCAATTTTGACGTCAGATTCGTCTTCAGCAAAAAAAAATACGCCAGAAAATCTTAGTTCAACACCCAGCACACAGCTTTTTGTGGACTTGTTTATCTATGTTTTCCAAAGACCACAGCTAGTTAAAATTTCTTCACACAACAATTTTCTTATTGAAATATTTCGTGCCTTTAATTGGGAAAAAAATTTTTTCCGATTTTTTTTGTAAAATTTTTTCGATTAAACAATAAAATTTAAACTCAAAAAAATAGAAAAACATGACTTTTTTTTTAAAATTTCAATTTTTTCCGGGCACCCATTTTTTCGTTAAATTTTTTTTTTATCAAAGTGTTCCCTTTAGGTCAATAGTATTGGTAGGTATATATTTAACGGGATCCCATGTCTCACTTTTTAGATAAAAAAATTAAATATCTAGAACCCCCCTGGTTTTAACTGATCCAAAATTGTACAAATTAAAAAGTAAATAGGGAAAATCCCAAGTCTAAAAAATTGTTCGTATACCCTAAAATATTTCGCATCGTATCTCAAAAAAAACAACCCAACATAAATGCAAATGATCAAAAAAATGATTTTTAAAACACCCAAAGACTGAATGCAACGTGAAATCTTATTTATTATTTCTCCTGCAATGTTAAATTTGACAAATCCCGACCGTCGGAATTATAAAGGGCCCGGCCGTCGGTCAATTAGGCACGGGAAAAACACAGGACGATTAGCGGTAAAAAAACAATTTGGGGGTGTTGGGGAACAACGGGGATTGTTGCAGGATAGAAGGGAAAAAAGGGCTGTTTTTTATCAAAAAAAAATTGTAAATAATGTTGTAGGAAAATTTGGGGAAAAGCACTACTATTATACAGCCTTTTGGATTTTTTACAGATAACGAATGTAGAAAAATTTGGATATTATTAAATTCAAAATTTTTCGGGAAAATTTTGTACGACCGGATCCAAAAAAAAAAAAATTTTCCCCCGAAGAAAGTACCTTTTAAATGTTTTGGAAAAAAAGAACCATTTTTTTATTTAAATAAGTTAGTTTTAGTAATTTTAAGTTTTTAAAATTATGGTTTCTGCTTAAAATAAATAAAAAAAAAATAATTTTAAAAAAATCTTAATTACTCCCAGGAATTAAACAGCAAATTAAAAAAAATATAAAAATTATTTTATATATATTATATATAATATTATATTAATATATTAATAATTATTATAATTTGAAAAAGAATTTGGGGTTAAGGCCTTTTTAAAGACAAAACCATTTCAAATTTTGTAAAAAAAGGTAAATTTCTTGTTTAATTGCGGTTGCTTAAATTTTTTTGTTTGTTTTCTTTTAAAAAAAAAAATTTTTAAAAATTTAAAAATATTTTTCTAAATTTTAATTCCAACACCCCTTTTTAATTTAAAATGATAAAATTAATGCAAAAAATTTTTAAACTTCTTACTTTAAATTATTTGAAAAAAAGATATTTAAATGTTGGGTTTATTTATTTATAGCTCTTCATTTTAGTGATAGGAAATATTTTAATTTTCTTTAATAGGCATATATGAGTAAAATTAAAGCAAATGCAAAACTAGTGCTCTGAGGGGAGAAAAAAAAATTTCCCAGATGTGAAATTTCCATGAAAATTATTATGATATGTAAACATTGGTTTCTGATTAAAAAAAAAAAGTTATTTTGAAAGCTTTTCAGTTCAAATAAACTTTTTTCTGTTCAAATTAGTCAAACATTTTCCGTACAAAGTTTGTGCAAATACTTTATAGACATTCTGCATATACAAGGTGGCTCCACAGTGACACAAAGCTCGATATCTCTGAAACCGTTGATAATGGTAAAAAACTGAATACACAAAAATTATAGAAAAAGGTTGTAAAATGTTAAATTATTTTCTATTTTAGAATTTTCCGAAAATCTACTAGCACTCAAGAAAATTTCCTTATTTTTAGCTTTTAACCTAAAATAAAAAAATTATGGAAAAAAACTCTTTTAAAAAAAATCGCTTCCCTGTATATTAGGGGAAAGGGGGAAAATGTCATATACGTACAATGTCAACGTAGATTTTTTTATTTATCTTTTTATTTTTGGCATTGTTTTGATTTTTCCCCTCTAAACCGGAAGTAAAATTTTAAAAAAATCAATTTTTATAAAAAGTATTCCTATATGACATGACAAATATATTTTTTATTAAACTATCATTTTTAAATTTTTATATCTTAGTTTAAAGCAGAATCTAATGATGTCCCCCTTTCAGTGGGGGAAAAAATAATGTATTTCTGGATTTAGGAAATTTTTGATCCACCCTGTAAGTGGCATCACTAGATAGCTAATTAAAAAAAAACATTAGGAATGGGTAAGTAATTTTCACCTTCTATAACTTTTGTACCCCCAGTTTTTCTCTGTCGTAAACGGTTTTAGAGATGTCGAGCTTTGTCGGACCATTGAGTCACAATCTTATTATTTTTGAAACATGTTACTGAATCTACTAGTTATCGTTGTTAGAGAATTTAAAAAAAACGAAGTGATCGATTTAATTATTATTTTATTAAAAAAACCTGTTCCTCATAAAAAAAACCCCTTTTTTAGGTATTCTCGACACATTTTTTGTCATGTCTGTATGAAAACCTCTGTATTTGAAAAAAAAAAATTTAAATATTATTTTTTAAAAAAAAAGTGAAAAAATTTAAAGAGTCTTGCGGGTCGGTCTTGGTTTGCGTAGTCTTGCACCCTCGGTCTTGGTCTTGGTCTTGGTTTTGCATACCCCGGTCTTGGTCTTGGTCTTGCAAGCGAGAAGGCGGTCTTGGTCTTTTTCCTCGGTCTTGCTGCAAGACCAAGACCAAGACCGCAAGACCAAGACCGGTCTCGCTTTTACAAATTTTAAAAAACCCACTTCAAATAAAAAATTTAGTTTTAGTTTTTAATTAAATTTTTTTTTCCAGGTTTTTAATAACAGGGGCCCTTTTTGACACTTTTATAGGGTATCTCGGAAATTTGGGTTTGGCATTAAAAAATAATAATGGGGATCTGCTTTTTTTTGGGGGAAAATTAAAAAAAAAGTAAATAAAAATTTTGACATGTATAACCCATGATTTATTTTAAAAACCTGAAAACGGTTCTTACGATATTTTTTAAAAAATCAAGCCTTTTAAATCAGAATATTAAAAAATTTAAAAAAACCCCAAATTTTTTTAAAAGTTTTGTTAAAAAGATATTGATTTTTAAAAGTTAAATTTGGGCCCGTTTTTTTTAAGAATAGTGTACACTATTTTATTATTTTCTTACGTAATCGCTCTTAGAAGGTGTATTTTAGGACCAAAAAGTGTAAAATAGTGTAAAATATAAGTGAACAACGAACAGATCTCATGTATTGCGTACAGTCTTATACAAAAATAATATTTTTAAGCATTGAAAACATTAAACTTTTGGTAAAGTGTATTTGATCTTATTTGAAAGAGCGCTAAATTAAAATATTGTAATATGTAAAAATTTAGCACATGATTTAGGAGTTTTTCTCGCTTGAGCCGATACCCTCTTTCATGCCCTTCAAACGATCTCTGAAGTCCTAATAGACGTCTCAAGCCCCGGCCCCGGGGTCAGTTTTCTTGTTTTTTTTTCTTTTTTCCTTTTTTTTTTATCTATTCCAAAACATAATTAAAAATGACGAAGATAAACCCAGAGTTAAATATTTCTAACATAAAATACCCCCGGATGTTTCATTCGAATCCTCACCAAAGGCGTATGTGCATACGTTAGCAATGATCTGGCTTGTGATATACTAGATCCTAGCCTTAAAACGATCATATCCTACGTCCTTTGCCTTAAACTTCGCCCAGGTCTACCAAATTTTTCTGCTGTATTTTTAGATAAGATTTTTCTTTTCTATTATCTATCATAGTAAAGTTTGGTTGTTGGAAGTTCAGTTTTTTTTTTAAAAAATTTTACCAAAAAACATGAAAAACGTAATATCACCAGGCTTTTGGGCTGGTCAACTTGTCTCTTCTACAGGTCCCGCATTCGAAGCTGAGGAAAAATACGTTTCATCTGATGCTTTTTCAAAAATGTTTAATCTCCTGTCTTGAAAAAAAAATTTTATTTTTTTTAAAATTTTACCCCCTTGAGGGAAATTTTCTAAAAAGTTTTGTTGGGGTTATTTTGATTTGGGTGGAGTAGAGGGAACATAATATTGAGGGCTTTATGTTTATTTTTTTTTCCGACCCATAACCCAAAAAGCACTTTCTGTTATGAAATGAACCGTTCTAATTCGCATCATCTTATGAGATCACCGATGCCTTTTCATAAATTAGTCTTGACTTTTCTGGCAACAACTGTAAACAGACTTTTTTTTTCAGCTTCTCTACTTATTTTTGACTCATAATTCAAATTTAAAAACTACTTTTTTGACAACTTTGTTCACACCCATGTAATTATTTTTTTAACTTAGCAGGGGGGGCCCCCTTTACAAAAATAATAGTATAAACTGAGTTTTTTACTTTGATTTCTCATGCGTGAAAAAAAAAAACTTTGTACTTATGTAAATAACTATCGAGGAAGCAAGTGCAGTATTAGTATAAAAACCACGATTCTTTAGATACAAAGGAAATTTTTTTCACAAAAGAATTTTCTATTTTCCGAAAAGAAAACACGTATTATAAATAATATAAAACCCTGGAAAAGTAGAAAGCGAAAAACGTATCTTTGAAAAGGTAATTCGGTCCGACTTTAGACAGATCTCTGGGGACCTAAAACAGATAAAAGTTACCTTTATATCTAACATTACTTATATATTATTAAATTTGCTATAGACGGGCAAAAGTTAAGTGTTTTTCGACTTTTCGTAGAGAAAGAAAAGTTACTTTCGCACAAAAAATAACATCCCAAACAAAAGAAAGCAGTGACGTATATATGGCTTTAGAGAGAGATAGGACCGAGGTCTGTCTTGGGCTTCTGTAGGTAAATAAATGGCAAATTACATGCCCAACGACATATATAAGGGTTATGTAGAAACCAAAATAAAATTTATTTTTACTAAAATTAAAAAATGTCTAGATCAAGATCAAGATCCTCTTGGACCAGCTCTTTTTAGTTTAGCAATTCATCCACTTATTTTATCATTAAATACAGAAGTAAATCTTTGGTATCTAGATGACGGTACACTTGCTGGAAACCCAAAATCGGTTTTAGATAATTTTCATAAAATAATCAGAGGAAGTAAAGATTTGGGTTTAAATTTAAATTTTGATAAGTGTGAATTAACTGTTTTATCTAAAGATCATTCCAATATACTATCAAATTTTTTAAGTGTTGTTCCTAATTTGTCAGTAATTCCCATTTCAAATTTTAATTTATTAGGAAGTGCTTTTTCGTCAAATGAAATTGAATACTCAATTAATAAAAAGACAGAATTTTTTAAAATCTCTTAGCACCAAATTAAAATTTATGGACTCACATATTTCCTATTATTTACTAAAAATATTCCTTTGCCATACCTCGAATGTCTTATTTGTTAAGATGTTCACCTTGTTGGAAATCTTCCAGAATTACTTTGTAATTTTGATAATGTATTACAAAGTTTGGTTCACATTATAACAAATTGTACATTAAATTAAATGGTTGGTTACAAAGCACTCTTCCAGTAAAATTCTTGGAGGTCTTGGAATAAGAGATACATCCACCCTGTCTATTTCTGCCTTTTTAGGTTTAATCAATGACGTATCAGGTTTATTTTCCAAAATTTTACCTTCCTATATTCTTGCGACAGTAGATAATGATTTCTCAGCAATTGTTATGTAAGATGGTTATCTGTTTACAATCTTCAAAATCAACCACAAGAATTACCAAAAAAAACAGAAAGATTTTGACTTTTTAATTTGCCAAGCTCGTCACAAATATATTACAAACATGCCAGACAACCGAAGATAAGGCACGTCTACTTGCTCTTCAGGCCCCTGAAAGTAATGCTTGGATTAACGCACTTCCATCTTCGTCCTTGGGAAATTTGTTAGATAACAAAACATTCCATATTTCCATCGCTCTCAGACTTGGTCTGCCTGTGTGTGGAGAGCAATACCTGCGTTTGCGCTGATTTTAGCTGAAAATCCTTCTTGTGTTAGAGCCTCTTGAGTTTGCAGAAGCGATGGAAAATGTAGATGGAATGACCTTAAATTCCCTGGAAATATGGAAAACAATTACTTTAGACGCTACTTTGCAGCCATACACTTGCAAAATCCTATCTGGACAAAACTTCTAATTGTAGAGGTGCGGCTGCTCGTATTGCCGAGAATAAAAACATCTAAAATATAAAGAGCTTGAAGAACGCTTTATCTTCATCTTTTGCTGTTGAAACTTTTGGGATGAGGGCTAAGTGGTTTTATTAATGAAATTTGCAAAAAAATACAATGCAAAAAATCTCGAAGTTTCATTATCCAAAGAATTGGTTTAGCTATGCAACGGGGTAATGCAGCATCGGTACTAGGAACAATCCAGGAAGACCTAGGACTTGATGAAGTTTATAATTTTTAAATATAGATTAAGTTATTTATTTAATTTTAGAATATTGTTATTTGGTATTTATAACATTATATATTCTAGAAGATTTTTTTTTAATACATTAATAAACTACCTTAAAGGTGCTAAACAATGTTATGGTTTTAATAAAACTCACATCCATTATCTTTATTTGTCAATTGATACACAACGTTTCGGTTAGTGATGTATCTTCAATCAATGTCAAGTGATAACTAAAAACCATTCTTAAAAGCTGCTCTCCATTGTTCACCGAAGCTTGAACGATTTTGCACGGTTCAGTAACGGCTGCCAGATATTTGGAATGGGGGTTGGGATCCTTTTAAAATTTTTTAAAACCCCTAAAAAAAATATTTTACTTAGACGAGCCCGGGGTAACAAAAATTTTTAAAATAAAATTTATCTACCAAACTTCCTGTGAATGTGCTAAAATGTAAATGGGGGAAACAAAAAGACCACTTGAAATAAGAGTTTAAAAACATAAAAAAAACATACGGAACAAAGGGAAACGTAGATTTCGGGGGTTAAATAACCACGCATACAATGGCCTGAAAAAAAAAATTATTAAAAAATCCATCGGAAAAAAAAAAAAATGAAAATTTAAAAAAGCTGCAATCATTCTAAACAACCAGAATGCATTTAGCAGCCTAGTATCGACACACTGAATATCTGGCAGCCGTGTACTGTGATAAATCAGTCAAGTTTCGGTAAACAATGAATAATGTAAAAGTCATAACCTTAAGAGTAGTTTAGAGGGGGTTCTCTGATTTGACGGTCTGATTTTTATGCATTGTTTGTTTTTTTTTTTTAAGGACCAATGAAAAGATAAAAAATTTTTGGGTTTTTTTCATTTATTTATAAGTATTTCAAGAGTATACACATAAATTTTTTGCTAAAAATATTCATTAGAATTAAAGTTATAGCGTTTTGAAGACACCGCCTCAATAAAATATTTTTTAAAAATTTTTTAATTTTAAAATATAAATTTTTTATATATATATATATATATATATATATATATATATATATATATATATATATATATATATATATATATATATATATATATATATATATATATATATAAATATATAAATTTAAAATTTTTATCGAAAAAAAAAAAGTTGGGGCGTTTTAATCTGTAAGCTTATACCCCATAGGATGAACTATTGAAGAAAAAAAAAAATTTAAATTTTTTTTGACAGATTTGGGGAATAAAAAATTACAAATTACATTTTTTTTTTGACAATTTTTGTAAAAAAAAATTTTTAAAAATTTTGGGGTGATAATAGACCACTTCGTGCGTCTATATGTGCTGAGTTCCCCCCAAAATTTTTGAAGTAAATCGACCAAGCCGTTCTTGAGATATAAAAAAAAAATAAAAAAACCCCAAACCCCCATCCATTAATCTGCAATACCAAGACTAAAAAAATTTTTTTACAACGTAATTAACTTCCCAAATTTTTTTCCCTAAACTTGTTTACACTTGTCTGTACTTGAAAAAGCATACAGAACAAATTAGCCTCCAGCGCCCAAAACCCCTGCCCCCGCTAACTGTTACTTTTTTTATAATGGCTTTGAATTTTGAAAAATCACTTTACCCCAAAATATTCTAGACATTTAAAAGGAAACAATTTATAAAAAAAAAATAGATTTTTTTAACCTATCAAACCTGAGAACGCCCTGAAGTTACACAATTTTTATTTCGACTGGTAAGTATCTTCAGGTGAACTGTAATTCACCTCGTTTTAAAATTAATTAAAAAGGCAATGCAACCCCTAGAAATTTTTTTTATTTAATATTTTCAAATGTCGTCATTGATTCCTATAGTTGAAACGGCCTATACGACACATCTCATGAGAGAAACTTGAACATTACTGATAGCTTGCAGCCGCCCCCCTTTTTAAAATATGCTTCAGGATATCGATGTTATGTTTTAACTGCGTGAAAAAAACCAGAATTGGGGAAATTTTAAATTTCCCCCAATCTTGAACCATTTTCCATAAGTTCTATCAGTAATCTTAGGGTTTTACAGGATTAAACAAACTGCTGGGGAAAAATTTTAAAGAATAGGAAAATTTTTTTTTTTTTTAAACAATTGTAGCTAAGGTTAGGGTTGAATAACTAAAAAAAATAACTGTAGGTTCTGTTTATCTTTCTTTAAAACTACTTTTATAAAGACAATTTTTTTGGTCCCCAAAAAAACGAAGGGTTCGATTATGATCCAAAAAATTTTTTTCTCAGGAAAGTTGGGTACCCAAATAGATAAATAAAAAATTGATAGTTTAAAACCCCCAATTTTTATTTACATGTTCCAAAAAAAAGGAAATAAAAATTTTTAATTAAACAAACCCATCATTACTTTTACATACACACACCGCAATGGTCTAGGGATATATTTATTTCAATGAGTGTAAACGAGTTTTTATCGTGTTTAAATGTTTTGGGTTTGTAAAATATGTTAAAAAAATTGATAAGAGATGGGCATTTTTTAAATTTTTTTTTTTAAAAAAAAAGGGCTACTTTATTTTATGGTTCAAAAAAAGGGGCTTCTGGGGAAAAATTGTTTTTTTAAACAAAGTAGGTGGACATATCAGTTTTTTAAAAATTTAAAATATTGGTCAGTATATTGTAACCAAAAAAGAGTATAGACTCCGTCTGTTACTTATTTATCATGCAAAGACGCCATCTTAACCGGGATGAAATGTTGCGAGCTGTTGGAATGTTAGAAGCTGGTACTAGGCAAGCTCGTGCTGCTGAGCGTAATCTCAAGTTTTTGGGGACTTTTAAGAAACGGGGGATGTTTCTGAAAGACATCCAGGTCCATCACGGCTGACTCGGCCTGCTCAAGATCGTTTTATTGTGCAAATGGCTAGAAGAAACCCCCCAGTAACTGTTCCAGAATAATGAATCGGGTACGGAAGATAATATGTAATTTCAAATTCTACAGTTCGGAAAGATTGCATGAAAAGGGGACTACGTAATAGACGACCATTGAGTGCCAACTTTCTGAGGAAATCGCGCCGCTCGTTTAGCTTGGGCAACAGAACACGAGAATTGGACTAATTCAATGGGCCCCAGTTCTTTTTACAGATGAATCTCGGTTTGGGTTGCATCCGGATTCAAGAACCCCGAGGATGGGGAGAGAACCTGGACTACAAAGAGTCTTGGAAAATGTGCAAGAAGTCCACAGTTATAGAGGTGGCAAATGGTGTGGGCTGGAATCCCGACTCGGCGGAAGAACCGTCTTTTTTGGTTGAACATTTTTAAACGCTCATCGATATGTGGAAGAGATTCTTAAACCCTTTTTGTCTTACCCCATGCAAGACTTGTTGGACCAGACTTTATATTGATGCACGACAACGCTCGTCCTCATGTCGCTAGACATGCTGCAAAATTTTTTAAAAAAGACACCTAAACCCCCGTTTTGCCATGGTCTGCTCAATCACCTGACCAAAACCCCAATCGAGCATGCATGGGATATGCTACAAAGAAGGTTTTTTGCGTGAAAACCCTAATTTCCCCAGAACCAAGAACAATTTTTTTGGCTGCGTTAAATGCTGCTTGGTTTGCCATAGCTGGGGAAGATATGGACAATTTAATTCTGAGTATCCCAAAAAAGGTGTCGCGCAGTGATAAACTCCAGAGGAGGTCATATTTTTAAAAAAAAAATTCATCATTATAAAACAATTGGTATATGTTTAGAATATGATTTTAAATTTTTTTGTTTTGATATTTAGTTAAAAAAAAAAAAAAAATTTGTACGCCCCAGTATTTTTTTTTTTCTGGTATCTACATTTAATTAAAATATTACATTTTGTACAGAATATGATAAATTCCCATAAATTTTTTTTTTGGCCATATATTTTTAAATTCTTTGATTTATCCCCCCTAAAATAGGAATATCCTTAGACCATTGCGGTGTTTTATTATATGATATATGTCTGTCGAAAAGGCAGGGGGAGGCTGTGGGCAAGGGGAAGCGAACTTACCATATTTTAGAAAAAAAAACTCTCCGCTCCATGGATGCCGCAATTGTTCCCTTTTTAGAACAAAAACTTTTCCCCATAAATATCTCAGAAGAATGTTTGACTTTTTTTGGGATTTCCCCCAACTGAATATCTATCCCCGGGGAGACAAAACAACAATCAACACAGTGAATAGCAAGGGTGAACCGTTCCCGGGGAGAAGGCAAAAGCAATTCCATAAAAAAGGAAAATGGGGGATCTTTTTTTTATGGTATGGACTATCTTGATAAAGAAAAAATTTTTTTGGGGTATTACGCCAACTTACTTGACCAGTTGAACAAAAATATTTGGGGGAAAAAAGTCCGGTATATCAAAAAAGAGAATTCTGTTCAACCAGAACAATAAACCTCGCCAGAAATCGGTAATACTCATGGAAAAAATTCATTAATTAGTCTTCGGTTTTTTCTCTTCCCCCAATCACCAGATTTGTCTTCATCGGATTTTCAATTGTTTCCTAATTTAAAAAAAATCTTGCTTGTAAGAAATTTGCCTCGGATCTAAACGGGATTGCTGCCACAACACGCCTATTTTCAAAAACTCTACAAGTCAGCCTACAGCGATAGCATAATGTATTGAGCTACACAGAGACAGACTATGTGAAAAAAAAGTTTTTACTCAATATTTTGCTTTTCCTACTTTGGCTAAAAACTTTTCATCCGATTCTTGTAAAAAAAATACAATTATTGCAATTTAATAAAGCCGAATTCCGACTTATATTTAAATACTTCTCGTATTAATTTTTTTTTGATAAAAATGTATTTTGTAATCTGTTTTTCTTATCTCATTTTTCTCTTATGTTGCTGATGTGTTGGAAAAACAAAACTACCGTAATGTCGCGTTGGGGGCAAACTGGGGAGTAAAAAAGGATTCCAGGCCAAGGTGAAAACGAAAACCCCCGGGGAATGACAGTTTTAGCTTACAAAGCTTACGAAACAGGCGTAGAACTGTGCCACAATTAAGAAACGAGATGGAGGAAGACGTGGAAGAAGAAAAAGTGATCGGACCATTAGTAGAAGACTAAAAAGTTGGTTTGAAGGCCTATAGAAGGCTCCACAACTTCAGCGACGCCATCGAGTTTCGAGACTACACTTTGCTAGGGAGCATAAAATTGGGAAAATGACCAGTGGGCAAATGTTCTTTTTACCGATGAGGCCGTTTTTTGGTTTTAAATCAATCGATGGCAGGGAACTATTCGCCGCCGAGGAGAAGCAAATGAACAGTTTAATTTTACTCCTAATTTTCCTTCGGTGGAGGTTCGGTAATGTTTGGGGTGGGATATTTTAGGAGGCCGAACAGAGTTGGTTGTTATTTGGCGCTTTAAATGCACATGGATTTCCAAAATATCCTAAAACCGCATGTGTACCATTCGCCCCCATATCGGAGACAACTTTTTGCTGATGCACGACAATGCCCGCCCTCACGGGCCCGTTGTGTCTCCGACTTCCTAAATGTTGTCGAAATAAGGGCAATGGATTGGCCGATGTTTCCAGACCTTTTTCCGATCGAACATGTCTGGGACATGTTAGGTCGTCGATTAAGTCCAGGGTTCCCCCCAAAATCCCGAACAAGCAGCAGCGCTCTTGTTGAGATCTGGGATAATCTGCCTCAAAAATTGATTGATAATGTTTTATGGTATGGGAAGACGGATGACTGCGATCATAAGGGCGCGTGGAGGTCACCGTTATTAAAAAAAATTATTGTTATTGTTGGTGTTTTTTAAACGTTATCTTTTGTTAATTTATTGTTCTTGTTTTTTTTGGCCCTTGGCCTTTAAACACCTCCCCAAGTAGCACTAAAGCACAAATTGGCCAGTCCTAAGCCTGGATCAAGGTGAAGGAAGGCCTTCGAAAATACCATTTCACAAAATGAAAAACATGGAAGGGATTTATTTATCCCTGTATAGGTAACGGAACACTGTCAGGAATAAAAAATTTAAAGCCATAACGATTTTAGACTTAAAAGGGCTCTATAACATATCAAAAAAAAAAGGGGAAAAATTATTGACCTTTATAAAGTGGCCAAGCACTATTTTTAACAACACCCTGTAGCGTCTTTAAAATTTGAGGTATCCCCGTAAAAAAAAAGAAAAAACTCAGAAAGGATCAATCTTTAATTTCGCTTTACGAACGATATCAATTTTATTCGTTCACTTTTTAAAAGTGTCCCAAAAAAATTACAAAAAAAAATTTCTTTCTTTTTTTTCCCTGTATATGACATTAAGACCAATTTTTTAAAAAAGCAATACCTCTAACGTATTCTTAAAGAAGCAGGCTACAATTTAAAAAAAAGTCAAAATCGAGTGAAGGGTTCAAGAGAAAATTTAAAACAAACTTAGTGTAAATTTTTTTTAAAATTTCCTGGAAAATATATATATATATATATATATATATATATATATATATATATATATATATATATATATATATATATATATATATATATATATATATATATATATATATATATATATATATATATATATATATATATATATATATATATATAGTTTGAAGTTTGAAATACGACATTTTCGGGCCTTGAGAGGCCATTTTTAAACGACAAAACCATTTAAACAAATTTTTAAAAAAAGTAAAAATAGGATATAATTAAAATTGTTTAATTAGCAGGTAAGTTTAAATTTTTTATGTTCTCCCCGTTTTGGCTTTAATAAAACGAGAAATATCTTTAAAAATTAAACTTTTTTTATCATGAAATTATTAATTCCGACCACCCCATTTCTGGTAATTTAAACATGATCAAAATTAATGCAAAATTACTATAAAATATTTATTTTGTTTACTTCCACGTTAATTACTGTTACTAATTTTTAAAAATATGTTGGGATTTTGGGGAAAGGTATACGGGGTGCCCAAAATTTGGGGATGCCTGTATTAGTATCTGAAAAATATGCAAAAATTTGCTTTTTTTTTAAAGGCATTTAAAATCCCACTTCAAATCAAAAAATTTAGTTTTAGTTTTTAATTAAATTATTTTTTCCAGGTTTTTAATACACAGGGTGTCCCATTTTCGACACTTTTATAGGGTATCTCGGTAATTGTTGGTGCCATTAAAAAAGTAATATAGGCATGTGCTTCTTTTAGGTCAAATTTAAAAGAGTAAAATAAAAATTTTGTCATGTATAAAACCCATGCATTTATTTTGGAATAACCTGAAAACGGTTCTTACGATATTTTTTAAAAACTCATGCCATATAAATCAGAATATTAAAAAATTTAAAAAAACCCTAAATTTTTTAAACTTTTTTAAAAGATATTGATTTTTAAAAGTTAACAGGGGTTTTTTTTATTAAGCAATAGTGTACACTATTTTATTTTTTCTTACGTAATCGCTCATAAAAGGGTATTTTAGGACCAAAGTAAAAAAATAAAAATATAAGTGAACAACGAACAGATCTCATGTTTGGTACAGTTTCATACAAAAATAATTTTTTTAAGCATTGAAAACTTAAATTTTGGGGAAATGTATTTGATCTTATTTGAAAGACCCTAAATTAAAATATTGTAATATGAAAAAATTAGCACATGATTTAGGAGTTTTTCTCGCTTGAGCCGATACCACTTACATGCCCTTCAAACGATCTCAAGTCCTAATAGACGCCGTTCTGGCTGTGTGGCAGTTTTTTTTGCTTGTTCTTTTTCCTTTTTTCTTTATCTATTCCAAATTTTAAAAAAATGAAAGATACCCGAGATTAAATATTTCTAACATAAAATCCCCCCGGATGTTTCATTCGCAACCCTACCAAAGGCGTAGGCATACGTTAGAATGATCTGGCTTGTGATATACTAGACCCCAGCCTTGAACGATCATATCCTACGTCCTTTCCTTTAAACTTGCCCCAGGTCTCCCCAAAATTTTTTTGCTGTATTTTTAGATAAGTTTTTTTTTACTATTATCTATCATAGTAAAAAGGTTTTGGAAGTTCAGTTTTTTTTTAAAAAATTTTACCAAAATACATGAATGTAAATCAGTAATATCACCAGGCTTTTGGTCTGGTCAACTTGTTCTTCTACGGCTCCTGCGATTCGAAGCTGAGGACAAATACGTTTCATCTGATGCATTTGCAAATAAATGTTTAATCTCCTGTCTTGAAAAAAAAAAGATTTTTTTAAAAAGTATCCCATCGAGAATTTACTAAGATCAATGTTTTGTTCAGGATTATTGTCGATCTTAGCGTGAAGTAGAAAAAAATATTGAGGGCTTTATGTTTCGATTTTTTTTTTTCCGACAAGTATACCAGAAACGCACTTTCTGTTATGAAATGAACCGTTCGTAATTCGCATCATCTTATGAGATCACCGTATGCCTTTTCATAAATTAGTCTTGACTTTTCTGGCAACAACTGTAAACAGACTTTTTCTGCAGCTTCATCTATTTCTATATTCTTTCGACTCATAATTCAAATTTAAAAACTACTTTTTTGACAACTTTGTTCACACCACATGTAATTATTTCTTTGGTAACTTAGCAGCGGGCGTAAAAGTGCTATTTTACGTCCTTGGTACAAAAATAACTAGTATAAACTGTATGTTTTTTAACTTGTGATTTCTCATGCGTGAAAAAAAAACTGCTTATGTACTTATGTAAATAACTATCGAGGAAGCAAGTGCAGTATTAGTATAAAAACCACGATTCTTTAGATACAAAGGAAATTTTTTTCACAAAAGAATTTTCTATTTTCCGAAAAGAAAACACGTATTATAAATAATATAAAACCCTGGAAAAGTAGAAAGCGAAAAACGTATCTTTTAAAAAAGGAATTGGTCCGACAGACAGACCTCTTGGGACCTAAAAAGATAAAAGTTACCTTTTTTTTCTAACATTACTTATATATTATTAAATTTTTATAGACGGGAAAAGTTAATGTTTTTCACTTTTTGTAAGAAAGAAAAGTTACTTTCGCCAAAAAAAAAAATCCCAAACACAAGAAAGCAGTGACGCAAATATGGCTTTTTAGAGAAAAAACCCCGGTCTGTCTTGGGCTTCGTAGGTAAATAAATGGCAAATTACATGCCCAACGACAAAATAAGGGTTCTGTAGAAACCACAATAAAATTTATTTTTACTAAAATTAAAAAAAATCCAGAAGGTGTTTTTTTTTTAAAACATTAATAAACTACCTTAAAGGTGTTA
This sequence comes from Listronotus oregonensis, assembly GCA_019359885.1. NCBI lineage: Eukaryota > Metazoa > Arthropoda > Insecta > Coleoptera > Curculionidae > Listronotus > Listronotus oregonensis. The sequence goes on along the minus strand of JAHBCN010010690.1, from coordinate 211 downwards.
AACAATGTTATGGTTTTTTAAAACACTACATCCATTTCTTTTTTGTCAATTGATACACAACGTTTCGGTTAGTAATGATCTTCAATCAATGTCAAATGATAACTAAAAACCATTCTTAAAAAATGCTCTCCCCTTTTTCACCAAAATTAACGATTTGCTCGGGGTTAGTAACGGCTGCCAGAATTTGGAATGTGGCTAGTATCCATTTAAA
>JAHBCN010010689.1:0-48720 GCA_019359885.1 Listronotus oregonensis | reverse complement strand
TAGCTGACAGTGTGTAATATTAAACCTGAATATTTAGATGTGTATTGATCTAGGGTTACTGATTAGAACCCATCTATCTAATTTTCAGGCATTGTTAAATCATAGCGGATAATTTGGAACAGTGTAGTTAATGTTAAGATTCTGTGACAGTTTAATGGTGTTATTGCACGATTATTACACTGAAAACGTAAACTGTTGTTTTAACATTTGAAAAACTGCGATGGTTATTAATACATTACTTTAACATCTACTATAAAGCTTAAGGACATTTAAAATAATATATATAAATATATTAAATGAGTTGCTGGGAAAAAACTTAGTTTTACTTTAATTTATATAACATTTAAACCTTTCCTTTTCCAAATCTTAAATAATTAATTACTTTAGCAACAATGATAAATGGGGCAAAAATCGGTCAATAAATAGAGTGTGTCCAAAAGAGTTTTTACTATTTTTAAGTTATATTTTTTAAGAATCGTTAGGAGCGGGAGGATCTGGCCAGCTGCAATCGTGAAAGCGTCTCTAGGAATTTTAGGTAGGTACCATGGAGAAACAACGCTTATGCAGTGCGCTTTTTATGTAAGAGCATTTAGGGAAACATTTAACGGAGACAACCATTCATACATCAAAGTTCGTCGCCTTTAGCGTGCACATTTTAATTTACAAGACCTTAATCATCACCCATACGATCTTTAGTCAGACATTGGTCCTCTTTTTTTAAGATGTAAATCACCGCAATACGAGTTGCAAACTTTTGCTAGAATCAACCAGAACTTTTGGTTTTAACAAGATGGAAGACTGCACACACTTCAATTAAAGAAAATAATTCGAGATGTTAGTCGAGCACTTTAACAATAACTTTGGCGCCGCATATTCATCAATTTCAGAGATGGTTTGGAAAAGATGCTGCAAATGAGCGGGTAGTATCTCGACGGCATGATCTTTTACAAATAAATTACCACAGTTTTTAGTTTATTGAAAGAAAAAAAAACTTTATTCAATCTAAAATTAATTAACGAAGATTTTTTAAATCGTAAAAACCTTTTTAGACACCTTGTATTTAAACATGCAATGGCAACAGCGCAGGGCTTATTTACACTTTAAAGAAGAATATTGACACACCCCTTCTTTTGGTGCGCATTGAGCTACGACAAGTAGTAGAACTTATGACAGGCCCCTGTTATCTAAGGAAAAACTTTATTGGCATACATACTTATGTAAGTTTTGTGGGAAGGAGGAGAAAATAGCGTCAAACATAATATATTTTGTTTGGAAATACACAGAGCGAAATCCCTTTTCCGCATTAACATTTTGGTAGAAACCTACATGATTTCTATAACAGGGAGAATAGCACCATAGGTCAAAAGGCTGCAGTGTAAATATGAGCACTCATAACCGCACTTAAATTAATCAACCAATCACCTTTAAGTAAAATAGTGGAACACCTGCGTTACCAACTACTTAAAGCTTTATTTCTTATTATTTAAAAAAGTACATTATGGGCTTTTTATTTTTAAATGTCAATATTTTCAAAAAAGTTGAATTAAGACATAATATGGTATGTTATAGAAAACTTACTTCAAATAAGTTAAGAATTTAAAATAGACAATAATGTACGAACTACCTCACTGGAATACGGATTGCCCAGTAAAATAGAAAACTTTTAGATCTGAATGCTGTCGAAATCCAGGATCCGCATCACTTTTTGTTCACCTGTAACTAAGATATTCAGATTTGCCCATCATTGTGAAATATAAAACGGTTAGAGGTTACGGATTTTTTTATACACCAAATTTGTCGTTTATAAGAAAAAATCGATGATGATTTAACGAAATATAAACGTATCTCTTGCGAACCAACATTTTTGCTAGATTCCATTACCAAGGAGCGTTTTTTAATACTTTATGAATATTATAGTTCGATAAATGAGTTTTACGGTATAAGTGAGATGTTTACGGACAAGGTAATGAAGAAGCAGATTCTAGAATACTGTAAGGATTTTTTGGATGGATAATGTACAATATTTTGTATTATAATGTACTGCCGAAATTTATGTTTTAAAATGGTAACAGATTTTTGACCTGCTTTGTATATCTACAAAATAACTAAGTCAGTGGAAAATAGGTGTTATTTTACAATCATGTTTGATAAAATTGACCAAACTAATTTTAAATTTCTTAATAGCAACTTTTTTATGTACAGTGACGGAAATAAAATTTTGTACACTTAGGTTAACATTTTATGTCAATTTTGAATATTTTGGTAAACTTGGCTTTTTACCTTTTTCTCACCTTAATTAATATTCAATAAAATACATGACTCCAAAATAGATATATAGTTTATTTTATTCAAATATTAAAGAAAAAACACTGGCTTAATATTTTAAAGCGGCACCATTTTTTTCCACTAATAAGCTTAAACGTGTGGGCATTAATGCAATCAGCATTTGTGCATGGTGAACATTGTAATTATTCCAGGTTTCTTCAATTTTATTCCACAAATCATCACTGTTTTGTGGATGGAAAACATTGTTCTTGTTAATTTCCTTTACGATATATCCCCAAACGTTTTCGATTGGATTGATATCAGGGCTTCTTGAGGGCCAAGGTAACAATGAAATGTTATTTTCCAGTAGCCAGTCCGAAACTCTCCTTGCTGTATGGACGGGGCAGTTGTCATGCTGGTATATAAAATTTTCTTGGTCAAATATATTGTTTACCGATGGCAACATATCATTTTGGAATATGTGTATATAAGCTTGACTATTAAATCTTTCTCGAATACGGTGGCATATGCCTAGCCTTTTGAAAGACATATACCCTCATACATTAACAGAAAATCTTTCACTTGTTTTAACATGTTGTGTATATCTTTCTTCGTACCGTGTATTTTGCGGCCTATACACTCTAATCTGCCCGCTATAATAAGATTAACAAATCTTCTTATCGGTAAATACTAGCCTTTCCCAAAAATCCATACCTTGCGATAAATATTCCAGTGCAAACCCCATTCTTTGCGCTTTATTCATATCGGTTAAAAATGGCTTTTTAGCAGCTACACTGCTTCTCAATTCCGAATTTTTCCTAATACGATTTCTTGCCGTTCTTACTGTCCAGGAAAATTAGTTTGGTTGTGTGCTTCTACAGCTGTCTGAAATGGATTGTTTTGCAAAAAATCTATCAGATCATTATCTTGATTTTCGTTTGAAATTTTTCTTCTACCACTTCAGCCCTTCTCTCCAATGATCCTGTATTTTCCCATTTAGTTCTGAGGCTTTGAATAGTGCTTCTTGGTTTTCCAACTTGCTGAGCTATTCTTCCGAGAAACACCTTCTTCGAATAGAGTAATTACTCTCGCCTTCTCTAGTTCATTCATTTTCCAAAATTAAAAAAGTAAAATAATATAATTTTGAAATATGTGACAGATAACAATTTGTCAAGTAAGGTATATTTCCAGATGATCCAGGTACGCAAAAGCCAACATCACACTGGGAAAAATTAGGTGTACGAGATTTTAATTCCGTCACTGTACTTAGGTATGCAATTCTGATTCGGAAAACAAGCAGGTTAATGCAGATATCTTTTTCACAATACTTTAAAGTAATCTTGAATTGGGGCGCCAAAAATCTTGTTCAGTAAATGCCTCCAAAACACAGTCATGTTCCTCTATCGCAAAAATGTCGACCAATGCTCATCCGTTACATATAAGCGGCCAAGTTCTGCAAAACGAAGAATTGTTTAATCTTGTTGGTGTTACTTTTCGAATAACCTTAACTGACACAAACACATTACATTCATAGCCTCAACTTCAAAAACGCCTGGATTTCTTTTTCGAGCCAGAAAGTATCTCCCCTTTCTCCTTCTAATATGTATACTCTGTAATTATCCCAGATCAGACCCTCTTTAGAATATTGTTCTCACGTCTACAAAACTAAGCATTCTTGACTCGATTTAAAGAAGAGCTGTTCGTTTTATTAATGATCCCACACTCACATAAAAGCTTCCACCGAAAGTTGTAGGGGATTTGTCCCTCTTTTATAGGTATTTTTACGGCTTCTGCTCCGAGGGGTTGGCCAGTATAATTCTTCCTTTGGTAGCTCCCATCAGACCATCACGTAGTGCCACTTTTATGCATTCTTTTACAGTCCAACCTAAGAGGCCCCGAAATTCCCACTTTGTTCGTTTCTTTATCCCTAAAGTGTCCAGACTATGGAACCTGCTAAATTTTTAATTAACTAAAATCTCCAAATATTTAAGTCTCGTGTAAATAAACTCCCTATTACCACACTGTAGACACCCACGGTACGTTACTACTTAGGCCCTAGCCTTTGTGAACTGTCCCAAGATAAAAAAAAGCTATTTTATGACACGGTATAACCAAGTACCCAATTTTGGTTTGTCAATATCAACACGACAGATACGATAAAAATAAAAAAAGCTTTAAATTGCTGCATTTAAAAGTGTTTTTTTTTATTTGTGTTTATAGTCAAGTATGTATTTTATTTATCGAAAACTGACATCTAAGACACACGTTAGTGTTAATTTTTTTGATAGATAGGCACACCGAAGAGTTACGATCAAATAACAGGTTTCAGATAATAAAGTAAGGTAATATCTTTCTATAAGATATATTTGGCTTTAAAAAAATTCTTCAGGGTTATTCATACAATGACATAATAAATATGCAATGACAACACGAATTATTCGTTTTTTTTATAAAGGATTTATAAAAATATAAAGAAAAAAAATGCACTTAGCTAATGAGAAATCAGCTATTTTAGATATCACATATACTTTTTTAAGAAATCGACGACTGAGAACACTCTTTTAAATTAAATACATCAGACGCTGCCATTGACATCTTAAGGATCCGGCCCTTTAAGGAAAATCTTGACTTTTCCCCTTTAAATTCTTTGATCCAATTCTCGAGGTTATAAGCTCATCTTGTCGTTAATTATATTTTTACGTAAGGTTGAAACTCAGATAAAAAAGGACATTAGAAAACTTGAAGTAATACCTTTAATTTTTAGCGCTGTAAGAGGATGAAAGGGATTAATTAGTTATTATTACTTTTTGCTAAAATAAATTTATGATAACTTAAATAATATTTGTAACATAATTATTTTACTGTTTAGTGTTTAGTGCTGCCTTTAACAATAACAACAGCAACAAAAGCTTTGGAAATTTTTTAATAGGTATTTTAAATTTTTAAAAACTGCAAGTCAAAGAAAAATCAATAAACATATTATATTATTTATAATAATAAACACTAATTTCCTTAGAGATCTTAAAAAAGCAAAGTAACGTCAAAAGTGCATAGTATTATTAAGAAAAAGTTATACAAATATTATAATAAAGTCTTACGTCAAAACAAAAAAAAAAAAAAGTCTTGGGCAGCCAGTTAAAAATTAATCTTTCTTATTTAAAATATTATTTTAAACATGTTTTAAGAGGAAAAAAGCAACTGTTCTAAAAAAATACAACGAAGAAGAGAATGATAATATACAGGAAATTGTTTGCTTTGTTTTGGTTCATTGTAATGTTAAACAAGATACCTTTGTTAAAGTATATAATAAGCTGCTAGTAGATTACTTAAAAATATTAGACGGCATTACTAATAAAAATAAAATATCTGCCCCTTTTACCTATAAAATTCTGTATATTTTTATTGTTTTTTTTTTTTTTGGGTAAATCTTGAAACACTTTCCTTATTTAATTAAAGTAATATTTTTTTAACAGATTACTAATTAAAAAAATTAAAAATTTATAAGAAGGAGTTTTATATAATACGATATAAGGATTTTCAAACAACTAATTTTTAAATAAATTGTTCAAATGTTTAAAAAATCAGTTACAATTGTGTAAAGCATGACATCCATTTTCCTTATAACATAAAACTTATTATTTATTAGCAATTTATAAAAAAACTAATTTTACAAAAAAAAAAATAGGACTTATTTATATCTAAGTAAAATTTAAAAATGGGATCTGCTATAATGAAATAAACATAACGATGGCTTGGTATGAAAACCTCGTATTTTCATTTATTTTTTAAATCAAATTTGGGTGGTATAGATAGAAAATTACGTATATTATACAGGGTGTCCAAAAATACCGTTTGAATAATTGTAATGGTGATTCTACATGTTAAATAAAAAAAAGTTTATATAAATATAGGTCCGCAAATGCGTCATAAGGTTGCTATGGCGATTCAAAGATTGCACCGGAATACAGGTTTTATTTTATATCTTTTAAACTGTTTTAGATAGCCATCTGGATTTTGTCATACGAATTGCCTTTAATAGCAAGTACCTTCAGTGTTTTTACCAAATTATTATTTCAATCAGGGCATACCGACAGGGAGGCCTCGATTTAATCTGTTTACATTTTTATTAAACTTTATATTAATGCATATTTTTTTAATTCTGATTTTGTGGCAAAAGTGACATAAAAAAGGTATTCCTGAAGAAAACCTGTCAGGCTAGCCGTTTTCAAGAAAACACTCTCCAAAGAAAATAATGCATGTATGGTCGCCCAATAATAATAAAACTTACTACATAAACATATTAAAAATGTGAATAAATTAAATCCAGGCTTTCTCTGTCAGTTCGCTCATAATTAAAATAATAATTGAGTAAAATTGACGCGTGACGTGTAATATTTCCTACATTTCCCACTGTGCATTTCTTTAAATAGATAAAAATAGGATGTTTTTAGTGTAATATATCTATCAGAAATTTTTATAAGCGGAAAATAAAAGAATAAAAATAACGTAAAGCAAAGACAAACTAATTCTGGTAACAAACGTGGTATTGAAATGTAAGAATAATTTGATCTTTAGAATTCATAGAGCGAACTTCCGCGACTGGTAATGAAAACTTGATTAAAATAATTGCATTTTAGTTGCTTCGTTAGGAAAACCCCTGGAGCTTAAAACTGAGTAATGGAGTTTTAAGTTTTAAAGGGTAATGTCCTGCAAAAAGTAAAGTTACCTAATTTAGTATAGTAAATTATCTTATTTTGTAAGCAAGAGAGAAGAACAAATTTGATTTTTTATTTTCTTAGACTAGTTTATGTAACTGTTTTAAATAATTCTAATTTGTACCTCTGATAGACTAAATGATATTTTTGTGTAAAATTAATACAGCAAAAAATAGTAAATTTTTAAATTTACGACCTTCCAATATCTTGTTAGGTAAATGCTTTGGGTAACTAAGCTCTAATAAGTAAATTCTATGTAAATTTATTACCTTACACAAAACTAATTTGCCTTTTCGATTAGGAAGCATATTACTTAACCAGCCTAACCTAGTACTCCTGTTAAAAAGTTTATATAACAAATTATGATAATCAGGCTTATTATAATCATTATAAAAGTCAACTTATTTTTGCTTAAATTAGACAAACACATATGGTTTAATAATTACTTAATAAGAAGAATTGGTCTATATTTTAAAAAATATTGTGTGATTTAAAAATCCTATGCCATTGCCTAATGGGAGATTTTTTGGCAAACAATAAAATAAAAATGTTATAGAAACATCGACCAAAATGACCCTATGTGAAAAAAATCAAATTTGTATTTTTTCTTTATTTTAAATTTTGTTTTTTTTAATTTAAATCAAACTTGGTGCAGTTTTTCGGGATACATGTTCTAATTTTAAACTTGCGTGGTATTAAAGGAGCAGCACTTAAAATTAAAGACAATAGTCATTTTAACAAATATGTTTAGTGGCTACTTCTTGCTCGAATACACGCATTTATTCATCATTAATTTCGTCACATTTTAGAATCTTTTGAAAGCCGAGAGGTTTATTAAGGCAATTTGAAAACCTTTTTCCTATTAAACTAAGCAGAAAATAAGTATTTCGTACCAAATTGTCAATAATAATATTAATAATATTAAAAAAGTAATGACTAAAGCTGGGGAAACAACTGCTGCACCAGCGTCTTACTTTTACCTCAAATACTAGATTTTGCTTACAATTTTTAGTTTAACATGTTTTAATACTTTAACGTTTATTAGAACATAGCCACAGCTTCACTTACACAGCCACACAAAAAAAAATTGTGTATACTTTTTATAAGACATATATTTGTCGTAATACTTTTGCCTCTTGATTACGAATTGGAAGTCAAAAATCTACCATCACGTCACCATTTTTTTCTAACCACAGACAACTGGTAAAAAAATTGAGAAAACTTATGAAGAGTAACCAGGAAAAATGGGATTGCTATCTACTAAATTTAAATCCACGACTAAAACTAGGGTAGCACATGTAGTTTTTCTAACCTTAAAAAACGACTATTTTTAAAATTTTTGCGTATCTTGCCCAAATTTTGTATACGGCGTTCTTTGGTTCCTGATTACCATTCTAAAGTCAGATTCTAAAGATTTAAGATGGCGGATGTATTTTTCAAGATGGCGAATAATTTTTCAAAAATCGATGGATTTAAGCAGAATGTCGTATGAGGTGGTTTTAAGGTTAATAATTCTAAATATTTAGTCAGATTTAAACATAATAACAGATTAAAGACAAATATATTATATGCAAGTTAAAAAAATATAAATTGTATTTAAAGTATAAAAGGACAAACCCAACATAATGATTAAAGGGTTAATTATCCGAAAACACTGTTAAAAAATAAAATTTTAAGTTCTTTTAATAGTGGTCTTTTGATCGTTTGTAATATTTCCGAATTTTATATTTACCTATTAGATGTAGGGGAAAATGATATACCCCAAGAGCATCTCATCAGATTAATGTCCAGACGTGTCAATGAGATTATAAAAAATTGAGGTTCTTTAACGCAATATTTAACATAATTCTTTTTATTTGGTTAAACACCAAATAATTTATTACCTACTGTCCGCTATACATTAAACATTAAACTAATAAAATTTATAGTATATAAATATAGGTTTACCTAAACTTGCATATATCCAATTTGTCTGACTTTGTTGTTTTGCTAATTTTATCCTTCATTTTGAATTCGCCACCAAGAATATTTTAAATTTCACTTAAGATTTGTATTGAGCAACCTCAAAATCCACTTCATACGAAATTATGCTTAAAGCCGTCAATTTTCAAAAAATGTATTCATTATCTTGAAAAATACATCTGCCATTTAAGATTAGCCACTTTGATTTTTTAGAAACTGCGATTCAAAAAACTTCTTTATTCGAACTTTAACAAGTTCCGCGATAATTTTTATAAGGGTGATTTCTAGTGCGTTTTTTTGAGGTTACAGAAAAAACTACACGTGCTACCCTAATTTTGGTGGTGGGCTTGGATTTAGCAGATCTTTTTACTTAGAAATGTAAAGTTGGATGTAAAAAAATCAGTAATTCCTAGTTACTATTCATTAATTTTTACTATTTTTCTTTAATTTTTTGAGGTTGGGAAAATATGGTGACATGATAGCGAAATCAGGATTTGGTACCAGGTGATCTTTAACAATAAGTTTAATTTTTGCTTTTGTTTGGATATGCAAAATGGTCAAGCAATGGTAAGAAGGCGACTTGGTAAAAGACATAATACACATTACATCGTGGATGTAAAGGTATGCGGTCCATCAGTTATGGTAGTAGAAGATCTCTTGTCTTTTTTTTAGAGGTAACGTTTCGTGTATTTAAAAAATTAAAAAAAACAGTTTTTTAAAAAGAAAACGTCAAGAAACATGTTACCAGAGTAACACTTACAAATTGCATACTATGTTCCTCAACATACCCTGTTGTCTCTTTGACAGAATTTGCGTGGCAGTATTTAAGTATGAATTTAATGTAGGGTAAAATAATATACCCTAGGACCATCTCACCAGATCAATGTTTAGATGTGTCAATGAGTTTATAAGAGATCGAGGGTCTTTAGTACAATGTTCAACAAAATTATTTTGATTTATTTGATTACCAAATGATTTATTAGCAACTGTCTGCTACACATGAAATATAAAACTAAAAAAATATATAGTACATAAATATATGTTTACATTTTTTGTCCCACATATATTTGTTTATGTTAATTTTCCCAAAAAAAAAATTTTAATTTACGGTTTTTCCAATATAACACACCTAAAAATCGTAGTATTAAAAGCTCATAGAGGTCAAACTTAGAGAAAAATATTATGTAAGACATACTTGGATTACGCCTCTTGCACATATATTATTTTATTAAAGAAAAGTAACCCTTTATACCCAAATAACACTTTTTTAACAAAAAATGTTAATAGTTAATTTTATAACAGACAAAACAACATCAGGCTATTTAAATGCCGCGTGACGTCACCAAGCAATACGAACCTATTTGAGCTCGTCGACCAAGCAGCGTTGCCTATTTTATGCTGGAAATCACCCGGATATTAAAAATTAATATTTATTAAAAACTTACGAATGTAATTGTTTATTCTTCGGCATTTTTTTACATAATTTTCTATAAAACAAATTATAGATTTAATAAATTTTTTTGCTAAATAATAATAGTTAGATTAGTATTTATGTATTTTTACCAAATTTTTTTTAATATTCAAAAGCAATAAAAAACTTAAATGGTATAAGTATATTATAAAATAATACTATACAAATAAACAAAAAATAAACTTTACTTGCAAGATGTAATCAAAACAATACCTACTGTTTTTATTTCCCATTAGTGTCATATGTATTATTTTTAAATAATTCTTTCATCATCTGTAAAATCTGGATGAAATTTATTCCAACTTTTAATATTTTTAAACTTTTTTTTGCAAATAACATTAAAGAGACATTTTTATTTACAAATTTACTACGGTCGTCAGTTTTAATGCGATTAAAAGCTGAAATAAATATTTCGTATTTTACGTTCGAAACAGGCAATTTTTTTATTAAAAAATATTTTGATATTTTTTAATGACATGAACTTTAATTGGTTATTACGCTAAAAATAAATTTATCAGAGAAATGACATTGAGCAGGTGGTGCAATAATGGCAAAGAATGTGTTTTTAATTAAAAATATATTTTATGTAAAGATTCTATTGGACCTATTTGAATTAAACAAACGTTGTTATAATAAGAGTAACATTTTCGAATTTAATATTTTCGGTTCTACATTAAAGTAAATAAAATTTTACAATATTTTCAATTTTTACTGTTTATTTTATATACTGTTTTATTTATATACGGTATACTTACTGCTTTAATTTATATACGGTTTACACAAAGTAAACTGCAAAGACACGAATCAGATTAAAAATAAACGTATTCGATATCATATTTTCTTTTTACCGAAGTTTACAATTTGCTGCTCCCTAAATACTAAATTGAAAAATTTTTACACACCGAACTGGCAATAAATTTTACAATTTTACGATTCTCAATACCGCCTTCTATAAAAATCCAGCACAATAATTTGCTTCATTTTTAAAAAATAAAATATGTGTTTTTTCGCTTAATCTTTGTTCTTTTATTCATTGCATGTTTTCGATCTTTGTGCACTTAAATAATTTTACGAATAAGTATTTTTATTAGTTTCTCTAAGTTAGTTCTGGGTGGTTCAAGAGCACATCTCTAGTGGTGTAAAATTAAATTACTTTAGGGGCTACCATCACGTCACCATTTTTTTCTAACCACAGACAACTGGTAAAAAAATTGAGAAAACTTATGAAGAGTAACCAGGAAAAATGGGATTGCTATCTACTAAATTTAAATCCACGACTAAAACTAGGGTAGCACATGTAGTTTTTCTAACCTTAAAAAACGAACTATTTTTAAAATTTTTGCGTATCTTGCCCAAATTTTGTATACGGCGTTCTTTGGTTCCTGATTACCATTCTAAAGTCAGATTCTAAAGATTTAAGATGGCGGATGTATTTTTCAAGATGGCGAATAAATTTTTCAAAAATCGATGGATTTAAGCAGAATGTCGTATGAGGTGGTTTTTAAGGTTAATAATTCTAAATATTTAGTCAGATTTAAAACATAATAACAGATTAAAGACAAATATATTATATGCAAGTTAAAAAAATATAAATTGTATTTAAAGTATAAAAGGACAAACCCAACATAATGATAAAAGGGTTAATTATCCGAAAACACTGTTAAAAAATAAAATTTTAAGTTCTTTTAATAGTGGTCTTTTGATCGTTTGTAATATTTCCGAATTTTATATTTACCTATTAGATGTAGGGGAAAATGATATACCCCAAGAGCATCTCATCAGATTAATGTCCAGACGTGTCAATGAGATTATAAAAAATTAAGGTTCTTTAACGCAATATTTAACATAATTATTTTTATTTGGTTAAACACCAAATAATTTTGTAGCTACAGTCCGCTATACATTAAACATAAAAATAATAAAATATATAGTATATAAATATAGGTTTACCTAAACTTGCATATATCCAATTTTTCTTGACTCTGTTGTTTTGCTAATTTTATCTTTCGTATTGAATTCGCCATAAAGAATATTTTAAATTTGACTTTAGATTTGTATTGAGCAACCTTAAAATCCACCTTATACAAAATTGGGCTTAAAGCCATCGATTTTCATTATCTTGAAAAACACACACATCTGCCATTTGAGATCAGCCACTTTTTTAAAAACTGCGATCCAAAAAACCCCTTTATACAAACTTTGGCAAGTTCCACAAAGATTTTCAAAAGGGTGATTTCTAGTGCGTTTTTTGAGGTTACAGGAAAAAGTACATGTGTTGCCCTAACTTTTGGTGGTGTGTTTGGATTCATCAGATTCTTTTACTTAGAAATGTAGAGTTGAATGTAAAAAAAATCAGTTTTTTCTAGTTACTATTCAATAATTTTTACTATTTTTCACCAGTTTTTTAAGGTTAAGAAAAAATGGTGATGTATTGGCAAAATCAGAATATGGCACCAGGTGGTCTTTAGGTATGAATCTTGCTTTTGTTTGCATAATGGTCAAGTAATAGTAGGTAAGCAACTTGGTAAAAGACGTAATACACATTACATCGTAGTTGTAAAGGTATGTGGTGCCATTAGGCATGGTAGCAGGAAACCTATAGTCTTTATTAGTGGTAACGTTTCATATATTCGGGAAAATTACAAAACAGTTTTCAAAAAAAACGCTAAAACACATGTGGCCAGAGTAACACCCATAAACTGCAATATTTTTCAAGAGAGCCTGTTGCCTCTTTGATCGAATATGCGTGGTACATCTTAGGTCGCGAATTGTTGAACTTACAGCCCGCTTTTTAGACCGTGGACGCATTCAGGTATTAATTAGAGGTGGGGTAAAATAATATACCCCAAAACCATCTCATCAGATCAATATCCAGGCGTGTCAATGAAATTATAAGAGATCGGACCTTGAAAACAATATTTAACATTTTTTTTTTTTTTGATTTGGTTAATAACCAAATGATTTAATGGTACATACAATTTATTAGCAACTGTCTGCTTACATTTCTTTGTTACCCGTATCTTTGTCTATGTTAATTTTATCAAAAAGAAATTTTAATTTACGTTTCTTGCCAATGTAGCACACCTTAAAATCGTAGTATTAAAAGCTCATAGAGCTCAAACTTAGCGAAATATATTGTGTAAGTCATACTTGGATGAGGCCCCTTGCACATATATTATTTTATTAGAGTAAGTCACCCTACATACCCAAATAACACCTTTTTAACAATAAATGTTAATACTTAATTTTATAACAGAGCCATAAATATTTTAAATTCAAATATAAATTGCCTCCGCCAAAACAACATCAGGCTATTTAAATGCCGCGTGACGTCACAATGCACCAAGAAATATGAATAAAGAGCCAGGAAATCTCCCAGATGTTTAAAATTAAAGTTTATTAAAAACTTACGAATTTTATTGTATGTTATTTGGGAGTTTTTTTTAATTACACCATTTTACATTAAGCAAAATATATATTTTGTATATTCTTTACTTTATAATAATATTCAGATTAGTAATTATATATTTTTACCAAATTTTAAAAAACCTAAATATTACAAATATAATATAAAATAATACTATACAAAAAAAAATAAAAATTAACACTACTTGCAAGATGTAATCAAACAATATCTACTGTTTTTATTTCCCATTAGTGTCATATGTATTATTTTTAAATAATACTTCCTATGCCATCTGTAAAATCTGAATGAAATTTAATCCAACTTTTAATATTTTTAAACTTTTTTTGCAAATAACATTAAAGAGACATTTTTATTTACAAATTTACTACGGTCGTCAGTTTTAATGCGATTAAAAGCTGAAATAAATATTTCGTATTTTACGTTCGAAACCGGCAAATAATTTTTTTTTATTAAAAAATATTTTGATATTTTTTAATTTAAAAGGTTTTCGTCCTTAATGAGTTTATCGTATATCAGAACGCTTTTATATTATCTGACACACTACTTGCATTGTTGCGTGATGCATGTAATTCGCTTCACTTGGGTCTAGTTTTATATTCCCGTGCTTATTATTGTGTCATAACAAAAAGCTAAAAATATATTAAAAACTCACCAAAAATAGTGGTCTATCTAAATTTTCGAAAAACATCTTCCCAAAAAGTAGAAATCAAATAGATGTGGCAACGCTGGGCACAGACGACTGCCTGGTATCGTTAAGACCAATCACAAGTCGTTTTGGTTTGACGTCAGATTTAAAAGGCCTGACATGAACTTTAAATGGTTATTACGCTACAACTAATTTTTTCAGAGGAAAGACATTAAGCAGTTGGTTTCAAAATGGCCATAGAAAGTGTTATGAATTTAAAATATTTTTTAAATAAGGAGCCTATTCAACCTATTTATAAGAGTAACATATTTGAATCCAATATTTTAAATATCGCATTAACGTTATAAAAAAATCCTAAAAAAGGATATTATTTTTATACAGTATACCCACTGCTTTGATTTTTATAAGGTTTACACAAAGAAACTCAAGACACAACATTTTAAAAAGACTATCCGATATCATTTTTTTCTTTTCCGAAGTTTACAATTCGCTCTACCTAAATACTAAATTGAAAAATTTTTACACACCGAACTGGCAATAAATTTTACAATTTTACGATTCTCAAAACCGCCTTCTATAAAAATCCAGCACAATAATCTGCTTCATTCTTTAAGAATAAAATATGTGTTTTTTTCAACTGTCTTGGTTGCTATCGGATTATATAATAAGAGGAAATTTAGTTGTCTTAAAAAAAAAACAAAAAATTGGTATAATATAGATTTATAATATGGATAAACATTTATGTTGTGCAAATATACCACTAAAAGTTTACATAATTATTTTGCAAAATAGGTAATAGGAAAATCATTATCCCTTAAGATTCTTTAAGTACTTTGTTTTAGTTATCCTAAATTACAAAACATAATAATACGGTTTTTAATTTCAGTCAGTCACATACCTTTGTGAGGATATTTAACCTATTACTATTACATAAACATTAAAGTAAACAATGCAATTGCAAAAAGACAGTCATGTAATAATCGAGATAAGTAAGTTACTACCCAAATATGAAGATGTTCGCAATTATCAAAAAAATTTAAATTGTTTTAAGTTAAATCAATAATTTTTAAAATTTCATTAAGGGATTAAAATAATATTAAGAAATTAACTGGCTTTCTGACTTTGAAATAATTCTTGATAACCTCTTTTTTTTAGGTCTTTTCTCAACACTTATGTAAAAAGTAAAGAAAACTTGGGGCATAAAATAAACTGTTATATTAGCATGGTAATAAAATTATATGCCTTCCGAAACTACATAAACTAACAGTACTAGTAAGATTATTAGAAGCTTAAATACAAGTTTTACTAAGCCAATTGCTTTATTTTTAATAAATATTTGTACTTAATCCTTATTTTTTAATGTTACTTATAAATTAATATTTTTGGTAGATCGCCATTGGAATAAACTAAAAATTAGTTGTCTGTTAAATTTATTTAAAAAAATTATTGTCAATTAGCATTATATGCAAAATAAGTTATTATCATAACAACTTAATATCTTAACAATGATGGTCTCCAAGAAATACTAATGACATAATTACTAGCAGCGTTTTAAACAATAATAATTATTACTTGAGTGTCTGACTATAAACTAATATTTTTATTCGGCAGTTTTAAAAATATCCAGTTTAACCTTACAACTAAATTAAATAAACAAAACATGCTTTTTTATAAGCCACTTTAAATTTACTACGTTTAACCGTGACAACTGCTTCGCACGAAAATTACACCTTTAAACAATACAATGCCAAACTTAAATTACTTTACTTACATAAAAGCAGTATAACATAATAAAAAACATCCACTTAAAATCTAAATACAATACGGCAGAGCAATAATTTGTTTTCTTTCCTGGATCATCAGCAGTTTTCTTAAAATACGATTTTTCCATGTTTTTACGCATAACAATTTTAGCTTAGAACTGTTTACTGCAGAGCGTTATATCGTCAATAATTCCGCAAATATTACTACATGCTTTACTTAATAAATATTCTCTTATTAACTTTTACCTATTATTCATATAGTAGAGTTTCTTTAGCAAGATTGTCACAAAAACTAAGATTAATGTTCCGCAGAAGTAACTGAATATTGCACCATAAGATATGTGCTCTGGATTTCTATAATTAGCACTTAGAACTGACCTGGAGAAACTTATTAAAATACTTTTACTTAAAATTATTTTATTTTACGTAGAACAAAGTTCGAGAATGTTAAAATTTTATTTTTATTTAGTGGATGCGGGTAAAAATGTAAGTAATATACAAAATAACAATTTTTCAATCGTGATATATAACAAAGACATTATTATTTTTTTTCGTCCCGTATAAATTTTTTTCATAAAAAATTTTTATTACTTTCTGCGTCTTATAAATTCCCAAATGCATTTAACTACTTCTATATATATATATATATATATATATATATATATATATATATATATATATATATATATATATATATATATATATATATATATATTATATATATATATTTTATATATATATATATATATATATATATATAAAAAAACAGGGGTTTTTTTTTGTTTTTTTTTCAATTATTTTTTTGGGGGCGGGGGTTTAAACCCCACGTTTTTTGTTGTAGTAGGGGCCCACCCCTACCTTTGAGATTTTAATTTTTTTAAAAAGAATATTGACCTGTTTAAAAAAATAAGTTACTATAAACCTCTATAAAAAAATACTTTTTTAAGTTCTAAAAAGGGGTTCTCAAAAAACCCTTTTTTTTTTTGGAAACTGAATTTTGGCCAATTGTTTAAACTTTGCAAGAAAATTTCTTAACACGTGATCGGGTTTTCCCCAAAAAAGCCGAAAACGCCCCCAACCCCAAAAATCCCCCAAAAAACCCCCAACCCCTGATTTTTGGGGGGAAAAGGGGGGTTAATTTTTGGGGTTTTTGGCCTAAAATTTTATCACCGTGTTAAAAATACCATATGCAAAGTTTATAAAATTGGAAAAATTTTATTTTTTGGGACCCCCTTGTGTGTTTTTTTGGGAAATTTTCCCGGGAACAAAAAAGATAAATTTTTTTGTTTTAAAAATTTTTTTTTTTAATAAACAGGTAAATTTTCAACTTAAAAAAAGTAAAATTTTAAAATTTTTTTAGAGGCCCCTTTTACAAAAACAAAGGGAAAATTTGTTTCCCCCCCCGAAACCCCAATTTTTTAGCTGGGCCCCTTTGGTTAAAAAAAATTTAAAGGGGAAAAAACAAAAAAAACAACCCTGTATTTAATAACTAAGCATTTTAGGGACGTTTATATGAATTTTTCGACAAAAAAACGACCCAAAAAACCCTCCTTCAAATTATGACATACCATTAAGTAACAAAAATATATATATATATATATATACAGGGTAAGTCTATAAAGGGGGCCCCCCTTTATTGCTTTAAATATTGAAATTGGGAAAAAAATTTTTTATAAAAAATTTTTGGGGTTTTTGCTGCTCTATATTTTGCAGACAACGTTATGTATACAGGGAAAAATAAAAGTCCGAAAAAACAAATTAATTTTTTAAATGCCCCCCCATTTTTTTTTGTTTTTTTTTTTTTCTGCATAAAATTCTAGTATTTTTTTTTACATATCATATCCGTATGTTCAACTGTTTAAATATTCGCATTTAAATACAAATTTAAAAGGAAAAAAA
This sequence comes from Listronotus oregonensis, assembly GCA_019359885.1. Taxonomy (NCBI): domain Eukaryota; kingdom Metazoa; phylum Arthropoda; class Insecta; order Coleoptera; family Curculionidae; genus Listronotus; species Listronotus oregonensis. Next base: position 30,572 of record JAHBCN010010689.1, on the reverse strand, counting down.
ACCCTTTTTTTTTTAAGTTTTTTTAAAGTTTCTATGGTTTCAGGGGTTTTTTTAGGTTTAAGTAACCATATATGTATGAGATTAAAAAAAATGTCATATTGACATTTTATTAATCTGAAAAAAAAATTTTTTAATCTTTTTTTCTTTTTAAGGTTTTACCTATTTCTACTCATCATGTGATATCAATTACCTATTAATTATTACTATGGGTGTTTTGTCACCTACAAAACCATAGAAACGTAAAACAACATTGGAGATGGGGTTTTTTTTATTCTAAAATTGTATTTAAATAGAATATCTCAAACAATTGAATATAGGGATATGATATGTTAATAAAAATATCTAAATTTTTTTTTAGATGTCAAAAAAGTAAAAAAAAATATAGAGAGTCATTTAAAAAAATTCTTTTTCCCTTTTACGGTCTTTTATTTTAAAAGTATTCCCTTTTCGCAAAAAAAAAGAGCAACAAAAATATTATTTTTTTTTTAAAAAATTTTTTTTCCAATTTAAAAATTTTAAAACAATAAAGGGGGGGCCCCTTACAGATTTTTCCCCTTTTATATATATATATATATATATTTTAAGTGTAAAAAAAATAATGCTCATGATTTTAAGAGCGATAGAGCTCAAAATAAGTCAAAAAAAACCCAAAAACATATGAGTCAAAATTAATTGCTTTCGAAATATCCCTTTAAGTTTAAAAAAAATTAACATCGCGCCTGTTTCGTCGAAGCGGCGGGTCTTAACTTTGAACGTTGGAGTTTTTTGCCGTTTACACTTTTTTTAAGAGATGTTCATTCATTTACATACAAACAAATATTAAATTTAATAAAAAAAATGAATAATTGTTTGGTTTTTTTTTTGTAATTAAAAAAAAAATTTTCTTCCATAAGAATAAGCTTAATATCCATTTTTAAAAACACTACTTATTATGCTTTAAAACAGCACTTTTTTTTTTTTTTTAAGGAATAAATTTTCGGGCCCCAAATTTCCGTTTTCATCAGTCTTTAGTAGGTACACTTGCAATCGTTTGCTTGAATTTAAAAATACCGGCATTTTTTTCCCCGATTCAAAAAAAACAAAAAATCGTGGCCCGGTCGGGAAGCTTCTTTGTGACAATTTCGACAAAGGATCGCTCTGTTCCCAAATTGTTTTTTTAATTTTTTTAAGGGGAGAACGTTGAAAAAATCATTATTTTTTTTGTAGACTAAAAATTTTAAAAATTAATTTATTTTTTTTATAAAATGAATCTACTGATGCGATTAAGACAAAATTTCAGTTTTACGGTTTACAGAAATAACTGCTTTAAAGTGCATGACTTTAACATCGTTTGAAAAAAATCTGTCAAGTTTTGCACATATGTCATATAAACTTTTCGACTTTTTTTTAGCTCACTATTTTTTAAAAGATGAGCATCATATTTTTTTTCCCCTTTTATATATATATATATATATATATATATATAAAAATTTATATATATATATATATATATATATATATATATATATATATATTTTATTTTAATTTTAATATATATATATATATATATATATATATATATATATATATATATATATATATATATATATATTTTAAAATTCTTTCCAAAGGTAAAAATTTGAAATAAATTTACATCATTTGACCTAATCACTTATTTTGTGTCACTTTTAGTTTAAACGAAGCTAACTAATACTTTAATATTTTAAATAGGACAACAGGTAATTTTTTCATCTTCAAAAGTAAAAAATTTAAAGAAGGGAACCACCTGAATAACACCCGTCTTTTTTAAATGCTTATTTTTAATGTATTCCTTTTAAAACACTTTAAAACGATATTTTCCAAATTGCATAATTTGTCAAAAATTCTTTTTCATCAGAAAATTATTTTTGATGAACAGGTCATTCCAACAATTTTTTTAACAATTTCAATTCCAAAACGTAGAGGTGAGTCCAACTTTAAATGAAAAAACCTGCCTATAAAGTTTCGGTATTTTAAAAAAATTCCCAAAAACCAATAATTCAAGATGTATAAATAAAACATGAAAACAAACCCCAAGTAAGTTAATAAAAGTTTTATTAGAACATTTTAGGATCAATATAGCTCATATGGGATCTTGATTTTTTTATTGTCGGGAGCAAGACACAATCTCATATCGATGAGCGTTACATAATACATATTGTGTTTTATTGTTATTTTTATAGCTGGATGCAATCAGATAAATAAGAAAAATATATTTACGGTGATAAAAAATTTACTGCAAAAATTTAAGTAAAAAAAGCAATAATAGGGTTATGAAAATTTGATTATATTTAATGGCACTTTAAAGACAAAATTAGGGCTAAATACTATTATTTATACCGGGTAACGTGACGGGACACGTGTAATTATGTATTACACTTGTCATTACATTTCAAAATGACTGCCAAAATTAATTTTTTTCCAAAATTTTAGTAGGCCATGATGTGACAATCAGCATGTAAACGGCGTTGAGATGTGAGAAAAAGGGTAAAAAAACATTTGTGATTTTGTTAATTTTTATCCAATTAATAGGAATTAAGAATGTTAATTTTTAAAATTTTAGAAATATATTTATTTAACGCTTAATAGCGAAAATCCAAAATAGGAATCTACAATTTATATTTAACGTAACTTTTGATCAAACATTAACTATTTCATATAATTTAAAATAAAAATTACAAATATTCTAACAACTTATTTTTTAGATCTCAACGCCGTTAACATGCTAATAATTTGTAATTGTTACATCATGGCCTACTAAAATATTGGAAAAAAATCGATTATGGCAGCCATTTTGAAATTAAATGACAAGTGTGACTTATGGTTGAAAATATTTTTTGAGGCGGATCAGGTAGGCTAAAAACATATACAATGTGCTATTTAAGAATTAAAATTTCGGGCTTCTTCCGGTTAACCGAAAATGAAATCACTGCTTTTATTTAGTCATTAAAGACGTGTCTTTATGATACCCAAATTTTAAAAATTAATTTCCAATAAGTAAAAAAGTTATTGTTAATGTCTCTGTATACCCGGGATATTTAAAAAGGGTTTTAAGAATATACTTAAATTTTGACGTTAAAAAATCACTAAACAGGTTTTTTAAAAATTGCCTTTTTTTTTTTTTTTTAATTTATACTTATACACTTAAAAATATTTTTTTTAAAATTAATACAGTGATGAACTATTAAAACGTTAAATTTTTTTAAAAGTAACATCATCAGTTAATATGTCTTCTGGTGCTTTATGTTATCAATATTTTAACAACCTAGATATTTTTGACTTTCAAACGTATTTCTTTGGATAAGCTGTTAAGTAAAAAAAAATCAATAATGGTGAGTTCGATTAGGTGATCTTGCGAAACATATTGTGTGTTTTTAATATTATTGGCATCCAAAGGTTCCAAAAGAGACAGTTTTTTAAAGCTGTAAAGGTAATTATACTTGTTAAAAACGCTGTTAATAAATACGTGATTGATATTCTTTGGTAACTATTGTTGTTTAGACATAAGGTCCTGATATTAATGTAGAAAAATTAATAAAACACAAATTTCTTTATTATTTCATCACTGATTTGTATTGATTTTTTTAGCCTAACTGCAATTTTATTGTACACGACATTTTTTTACGCAGAACATATTGCTAGAAAAAAAACTTATTTATACCTATATTTTTTTAAAGTTTTCCTTTATAAATATTGGGCACTATTGCTATTGTTAAATGTATATAGGTATGTAAATATAGTGAATCTACTATTTTAAGCAAAATATGCTAAATAATGTGAAAAATATTTTAAATATTTTGGGACATTTTAAGAATTTATATTAATTCTTAAATTCTGTTTAAAAATTTCTAAAATTTTTGATGTACAGTAAGGCCATTAAATGGCAATTCTTTTTCCTTTTTGCCAAACTTAATTTTAAATCAAAAAGTATTAAGTATTAATTACTTATTATATTAAGCAGACAGGTTGGCCAAAAAGGGATGTGGCGGAAGAGTATAGCCTCCCAAAGAGTACTATTTATTTTGTTTAAAAAAATGGCAGGAAATACACTCCCTTGAGAGAAGAACTAAAAGTGGTCGCCCCAAACTATTGAATCAAGAACAAGACAATAATTTAGTTAATGTTTTAAAAAAACCACATATTAAATGTGTAGTTACAGCAAAAACGGAAAGCAATTTCCCAGCATCGGTTAAAACGGCACGGGGAAGAATAAGGCAAATATCCGAATTGTGCTGCCACCGGGCAGCCTTAAAACCGTTTTTAACAAATGCAGATAAGGAACAACGCATTGGATTAGCTCTACAATTTTACTTGTAATCTTCGACTTTTTGGGAAAATGTAATATTTACCGATAAAAAAGTGTTTCAGTCATGCTACAATGGGATACTTGAAGTATACAGGCCTTAAGGATCACGATTTGATAAAAATTTACCCAAAAGGACAGAAGTAGTGGGCGATTTTCGGTAAATGTTTGGGGGTGGCTGAGTGCACAAGGACTTGGTGTATGTTATTTCATTGAAGAAAGGTTCAATGCGGAGGTATATATAGATCTACTACAGAATATTATGCTTCATTTTGTTGTGGTTCGATTTCCGGACAAAAATTTTATTTTCCAGCAAGATAAGTGCCCCGTTCATATGCCTTGCAAGTCGATGAATGAATGGAAGAGCAGCGTATCAGGGTTTTACCGTCGCCCGCATGTAGTCCGGATTTAAATGTTATGAAAAATGTTTGGGGCTTACTAGTTAAAAAAATAAATAGGGAAAATGAGTTTAGGCCGCAAAATGTAAACGAACTTAAGGATAAAATTTTAGAAGCGTTGAATGAGTTATAAGAAAATCCGGACTACGCCCGGGCTTTGGTCCATTCGATGTCTTGAAGGCTAAACTTTGTCTTAGAAAAAAACGGGGCCTCAATAAAATATTAAATTTGTTTGGAAGGATATTTAAGTTTGTTTAAATTTATTTAATTTTTAATAAATTTATTAATTTGTTAGTTTTTATAAAATATAAATATTTTCTTTTACCTTTTTACCTTTTATAGTAATAAAAAGTAAAACAAAGTAAAAAAGAGCGATTTAGAAAAATTGGCAGAAAAGTCTAAATTTGACAAATTTTTTGCCCAAGATATAATGGCCGTCACTGAACATATCTAATTTTTTAGATTTGTGTTCATAGTCTTAAATTTAGGTACAGTAGGTGTAAATCATTAACATTTGAAGCTTCAAGAAGCTGGTATTCAGCAAGGTAGACGTATGAAGGTCTATCCCTTGTGGTACCAAGCTTTGTTACATAAATGCGATACCAAGCGGGGTGCATTTGCACGCCAGTTTTTTATTGTATTTTTCATGCCATTTTTACACTTTTTTATGTAAAATAAGAAAGAAAGGCAAATAAATTATTTCGCATATATATTTTTATTTTAATACACTTCAAAAATAAACAAATTTTCTTTTTTATGGTAATTTACACAAAAAAACCACTTACATTTTACAGAGGAAACATGGACCTTAAATTCCCACTTGTCTCATTGGAGGGATATTTTTCGACTCCAGTTCTGAAAAAACCTTTAAATATTATATGTTGTACTTGCTTTTAAACAATTAGTATTTTTAAATATAAAATCCATATTTTCCTTGGCCAAATCTTTGGCCAACTAGAAAAGAAATTTCCTTCTTACATCCAAGTGCCCGGACCCATAGTCTGAATTTTTAATTTTCCATATTTTATTAGCATTTATAGCTTATAGCGATAAGTTGGCAAAAGAGTGCCATTTGGTCTGTTGCATCAACAGCTTCTTTAGTACAATTTTAATGCAAAACAATATCTGGTTTGTAGTCTCAAGCTTCATTACTTATTTTATCATCATCAACAACTTAGAAATATTGGTATACGTAGGATACCAAGCGGGGTGCAAATGCACTTCAAACTCTAAAAACCCAAATAATTTGCTTGATAGAAAAAGTTTATGTAAAATTGTAGGTACTCTACCGCTGTAATAAAAAAAATGCAGGGAGCAAAAAGAAGAAGAAAAACAAAACCAAATGACTCAGATATATGTAAAAAAGTACATGCAGGGTGCATTTGCACCCCGCTTGGTATTATAAGGGCTAAGAGGGTTATTACTTTAAGAGACAAACTACCTTTTAAAAAATGGAGATTTTAGAAAGTACCTTTATACAGGGTCAAAAATAATAAACTTTGCATCTCATATGTAACCAAATTTAATAGCTCAGTTTAAATTAAAAAAAAAAAAACAAACTTATTAGTGCGTTACTTTAGAGTAAATGTGTGGAATAAAGCATTGTTAAAACTAAGAAGTCTTATAAAGAATGCGGTAAGTCTTATTTTGCAACAGTGATAAAATTCACAAAAAATTAAAATTTTCTTACACATCTAAAATTTTGCAAATGGGTTAAAAACTGCTTTTATAAAAACGTTTTAAAAGGCTTTTTTAGATATTTTTAGAAACGTAGATGCAATTGGAATTGTTTTAAAAATAAACCCATTCCACGCATTATGGGTATCACGTGACTATTGTTTTTTGGTTAATTTATATTTTAATTAAAGCAGAAATTTTAAATAAAACTATAAATTAAAAAAATCCCGTTATATGCGGACTCTATTGATCACACTGTATGGTGGAGGCGCCTTTCCTTCTAATAGTGCCCTTTGTATAGCTGAATTTAATTCCACAAAATACATATTTAGTCTTTTTTAGAAAACCACAAATTTGTAAGGAATTAATAGTAATGTTAATTAATAATGAGTTATTGGTTAAAATCCGTTCAAAGTTAAAGACGCTAATTATAACTTGACGATATAAAGTGGCTCTCGAGAGAAAAAGAAATTATCTTGGTTATCTGACTCGAGAGCCAGACAATTCAGCACTTTTTCCCGTTATCCGTCGACATTAATTTCCCACGCCAATTTTCCCTAAAAATATACGATTATTTGCATACCCTGGGAAGTATTTATGGGCGCAATTCGGTGGCGCAATTACAAAAATAAGAAATTACTCTCTCCGAACGCTCTTCCTAGCCCAATAAAACTTTTCAAATGAGAACGAGAAAAATAAAAATGACTTTGCCTTATTGCTTTTCAGTTCAAATTTTGCAAATTTATGTATTGAAGCCTTTAATAATCCTGTTTATGTCGTCGTATATAGGGTGATTTTAAAACATATGTCATCTCTTAATGGGATACTCCTTGGCCAAAAATAATAATTTGTGTTCTTTTATTTCAATGAAATATGAAATATTGATGAAAATACCCTTTCTACTAAAACTTTTGTTACAATTATAAACTAGTGGTATAGCATTCTGTCCAGTTTTACATAAAAAGATACTTCTTCATTAATTCGCCAAACTTAAAGGTCTTTCATATAGTCTAATTTTACACTTTTTATTTGAAATTTATAACCGTATTACCTTTGTCAAACAAATTATGAAACAAATACTAAATGTATGTATTTGAGCAAGAAGTGTACATATTTTTTATAAAAATTAGGTACCATTGTTTTTATTTTAAATGATATTTTTTTCATAGCACAAAGTTTAAATTTAGAATATCTCTAAAGTCGTTAAGTTTAACGACTTAATTCAAAAGTAACTTTTTAATATAGTACTAGGTAGAAAATACGTGATGACGAAATATTTTTAATAGTACCAAAAATGTTTCATCAAAAAGTGTATTTCGGTCAATCTTCTTACTGAACCAAGGTTATTCAAATTAAAGAATCTAACTTAAAAATAAAAGGAAAAATTTCTCTTATAAAAATATTTTTTTATACCCCTTACCTTTAAGAAAGGGTCGATTTAAATATATGTTTATACAAAATTTTTGTTTTATTTTTGGCCAAGCAATTTCCGCTTAGGCGATAAAATATGTTTGTTGAATCACCCTGTATTTAGAATGACTTGAATTTAGATTGCTATATTTCTATGGCGAATTATAGAATCTTTTACATATAAAAATGGAACAAAAAGCTTTGGAATTAAAGTACTTAAAAGTAACGCCCCCTAGAAGTGAGAAAATAGGACTAATTTGGTCCAGTATCTTTAAAACTGTTTTGGATAAAAATAATAATTTTTGTTCACAAACTGCAATACATTTTAAAATATTATAATTTTTATTCTAGTTCATTTAATACTAAGTAAGGCAATGAACAATATCGCCCTAAATTTTATATTTGTGGATATAATTTACTTTTTGCAATAATTAATTAAATTTTATACTTTTTTACGCAAAAAGGTTCAAACCGACAATTTGATACACATTTTTTTTATTGTTTGAGCTGACAAACTATATGCTACTTTATACACTACAAGGTGGTCCCCGGAAGCGGCAAGTTTTGATAATGTTGTTATTCCGTAGCTATGCATAGTTGGCTATGGATTGCTTATCTGTCTCTGTATGCCATTTACAGATATACAGACGAGTCTGTGTCTGCGACGCATCGGTAAGGGGAAGCACTATCTTTTAAAACATGGTCTAATCATGGGCGTGCTATTATGTTAAATAATGTGATAAAAATAGTACCTAAATTCTTTAATAGTTCAATTTTATGTTTTAAGTAGGTAACTATTTATATGAAAGTTGCCAAAATTACTTTTTACAATATGCCATTTTTCATTTCAGCATGGAGAAAATAGCTTCATGATTAATTGATTAATAATGATTTTTTAGCTATTAATATCAAAGAGACATGAATTATAGTTTTGCAACAAAATAAAAAAAATACCAAAAAATCATTACTTACTTTATTCATCATCTTCAACCTCTTCACTTTCACTATTACTATCCGTATCACTGTCATCGGTATCAGTCCCAACCTGTATTATAATGGGTTCAATGTCCTCCATCATATAATATTTCCCAAAACCTATTTTCTAGGTGATGACATGTCGGCAAAACTTTTCCCAATCGACTGCTGTCACTGAGGCAATTGCTTCATCCAAAAGCTCCTTAATTTAGAGATGCTAAAGTCCCCTGATGTATTGCGATCTCTAATGAATTGCTTAATTGAGCCCAAGCCATCTCAATAGGGTTTAATTCACACATATAAGGGGGTGTTCTTAAAGGAGTGTGACGGTATTGCCTGATAATGTTGTCCACCACATAATTTTTTCATTACTGGAGGTTTCTGACCCTGGATAAGTTCAAACAATTCAAACTTCCTAGATGCCGAATCATGATTTATCCCTACAAATATTAGTAGTACCTACTATATCGTCGGCTGAATGCAACAACTGGGTAACTTTGTTTTGGTCATTTTGAGAAAATCAAGAAAATATTATTAGTGATACATTGCAACTTGTCTAAGAAAAACACATTTTAAAAAAATAACTTAATTTTTGATCTACGGGCTCTAACTTTATATAAAAAATAATTATCTTTTGAAAAAATGTAGATAACTCAAAATCACCAAATTTTGAGTTACCCAGTTGTTGCATTCAGCCGAAGAATGATATATTGTATAAGGCTAGTAATAAGGACGGTAACCGAAATTATAAACTACCTTTCTTAGAAAGCCAAGCAACCATATCCTTTTTTAAAGAAGATTTAGTGGGAACTCTATCTTCCTGGACAGAATGATAGGGTGCATTATCTAGGACGACTACGCTGTTTTCGGGAATATTGGGAAGTAATTTTTCAGTAGCCACTTGGTGAAATTTTCCCTATTCATCTGTCCATGGTAGTCACCGGAGCATTGGCCAGCTTTAAAAACTAACTGAGCATTTTTCACGAAACCGTTTTTTGATCCAGCATGGACTATGATAAAGCTGCCTAAAACAATATTTTTGTCACAATTTGCAAACTAGTCGAATGGCAATTCCTTCTAAAATCTTTTATCTCGGTGGGAATAGAACAAACTTTGAATAAATAACGGACTTATAGTATATGTATACCTACTTACCGGTAGAACTAATGTTTTTTATAACACCAAAAACATCTGCACTTTGCCAGCAATTTTTTACCGTTAAGTCGTTGTCCACCCAGGTTTCGTCAATGTAAATTATATGTCGACCTTCTTCCCTATATTTTTTCATGGCATGAATATATTTATATCGCCAGTGCAATATATTAGGCCTTTCCGCTAATATTTTACGCTTATTTTGACATTTTCGCCAATAAAATCCATTTGTTTTTAACATGCACCTCAAAGTTTCACGGGAAAATGGAAAGTTGATGTCGCTTCTTAGCTTTTGCAACAATTTTTTTAAGGATGGAACCACTTTTAGTTCCAAATAAAACTTTTCTATGGTTCTCCTAACAATGCCAAATTCGAAATCTTCGATTTTTTCGACCGCAGAAAGACGGGCCCTTTTTTGCCAGGAGATGACAGCAACTGATCCGGGTTGTTTTTTTTCCGTTCAAGATCTTCTTTGTGAATTTTTTTCACAGCACCCACGCTTACTCCCGTATACATTGCAATCCTTTCTAGCATTTGCTTTAGTGGCAATTTTAATGCATTGTTTTGTGATTCCTCTTGACATACCCTATAAACATTGGCAATCACTTCACGGGTTTGACTATGAAGGGTTTTACCTCGTGTATATTCATTCATTGTTAATATCAGTATTGTCACTTATAAAGTTCAAAGTTTTAAAATAACACCCTAAAACACGACACAACGAACATTTATTTATAAAACACAATAACTCTTGCCCCTGGTATCACTACGCAACTGATTTTTACATCAAACATCGCGCAGCAATGAGCAAGCGGTTATTTATTCTTGTTAGCGTCACCGGACGCATCTCAACCTATCAAAAGAGCGCTAGCCACCTGCGTATTTCGACAACAGCAGTTGTTGCCTTTTTTTTTTCGGTTAGAAGTACTTTATTAAAAATCTTTTGTTTTACATTTAAATTTCAAAATAAATAGGTTAAAAAGAACGTTTTAATATTACTGAAATTATAATAAAGTATATAGTTTCTTATATGCAACAAATATTTAACTATTACTATTTATTGTAAATGAGTTAATTTAACTTTAGGGTTTACTTGGTAGATTATTAAATTCAAATTTTATGTATTTGACAACATTGTTATACCACAAAAATTTTTTGCTCGCATTCTTTTTGTAGCTACAGATAAACTTGTCGTACTTTACTAATCATGGAGCAGTGGTCTCGTGAGCAATGTGCATTTGTGATTAAGTTGTAATGTAAAAACAATAACTGCGTGGTTGCCGCTCAGCGACATTTCCGACTTTATTTCGGCTCATACTATAAAGGAATGGGTTCGTAAATTTAAAACAACAGGTTAAGCTGTCAATGTCAAACATAAAGGACCATAGAGAACTAAAGGAACGCCTAAAAACATCGGTCGTGTTAAAGTATCTGTAAAACACAGTCCATAACGTTCTACCAGAAAACGAGTCAAAGCGTTAAGAATTTGTTAGTCATCTTGTAGGTCGAATTTTGCAAAAAGATCCTAATATTTAGTCATACAAAATTTAAATTTTCCAAGCACTGAAACCAACAAACATCCCAACTCGTTTACAATTTGCTGAAACCCTGTTTGAGAATGAAATCGATATACACAATTTGTGGATGTCTGATGAGGCGCGATGTCGGCGGAGGACATATAAGATATTTAGTGTAAGATGTTTTTGAATTTAAATTATATTTTTTCAATAAAAAACAGAGTCGAAAAACGGCCTGTCTAGCGCTCGCTGGATTACCTTAAACATGTTTCTGATATCATGAGCAAAGGACAAAAGATATATCCGGCTATACCAACAAATAAAATTGTCTTTTCTGGAGTTTGGAAAAGCCACAGGAACTCCATGAACAACCATTACATAGCCCAAAAGTGACGGTATGGTGTGCGATATTAGCAGTGTGAATTATAGGGCCCTACTTTTTTAAAGATGAGAATGAGAATGTTGTTTCCATTAACTCTGTGCGTTATACCCGTATGATAAACCGGTTTCTAAGTCACCGTTTGAACAGATTTTCACATTACAATTAAACATGGTTTCAGCAGGATGGTGCTACTTCACACACCACGAGAGCATCATTAAGTTCCTTGCAAAGATTGTTTCCGCAAAATATTATTTCCAGACGAGGAGACATTGACTGGCCGCAAAGGTCGCCAGATCTAACGGCTTGCGAATATATTTTGTGGGGCTACCTAAAGCAAAAGGTATTTAATAATAAACCAAGAACCATTTAGGAGATAAAAGAAACATTATTGAAGAAATTGCTAACATTCCTGTAGATATGTTGCATCGTGTTATGGCGAGTTTTCATAAAAGAATTCAAGAGCATACAGAGAAGGAAAAGACATATTACTAGTTTGTTAATATTATACTGTATTTTATTTAAATTATAACCTACCTTTGGCTAATAGTTATAATGAGATTGTCCAAATTAAATGATGTTATACTAGCCATGGATTTGGACAAAATGCCTTACGGTCTAGCTCTCTGTTAGTCGTGGCAATAGGTCGTGGGTTTGTTATTAAATATTCCTTACTACTCCCGTATCAGTGCCAGAACAAATACTAAGTTGTTAATTTGAAAATCCCTTCTGTGGTAATTTGTCACAAATTAAGAAATTGAAATTTGGGCGCCATCTACAGTTATAAAAAACAGTAATGACAAATTACCAGAAGGTGACCCCTATAGACAGGCCGAAATGAAAAAACCCGTGCCCAACATAAAATAAAAACACACTATTTAAAAATCTACGGTATTCTTTAATAGAGAAAAAAAAAATAGCTTAAAATGAAAGTTAATAAGGCTCACTTACAAAAGTTAACAAAGATCTTAAGCGCAAGTTTGCAAACCTTTACAACCGCTACTTACAATCAAGCTATATAATTAAGGGTTAAAATATTAAAAAAAAAGGTAATTACATAGGTGGAAATAGTTCAAGAAATTTAAATTTATATTTACTTAATCCTAGATTTTTTAAAAAAGGGACTGCTATTGTTTTAGAAGTTTTTAGATAATGATAAGATTTTAATATCTAATATCAACCAAACACTCGTTTAAACGTTTTAGAATACTTTAGAGCAGTGCTAAGAACTTTAGCAAAACTTAATAAAACGCATTGTATAAATCTGAAATATTTAATTAGGTTTTTAAAATGTTGGTACATACCTAAAGTTTTGTTTTACATAGCTTTGAAGAGCAAATCACGTAGGTGATGTCCTCCATTATCGATACATTGAGTAAACCGATTTCTGGCGCTTCTCATGACTCTTTCAAGCATAGCAGGCGTTATGCTGGCAATGACTTCCTGGATGTTGTTCTTTAAATTTTGAAGAGTCCTTGGACGGTTCACGTAAACACGAGATTTCAAAAAACCCCATAGAAAAAAATCACAAGCGGATAAATCGGGAGATCGTGCCGGCCATTGCAAATCGCCCCTGATCAAAAAAGGAAGTTATTCTGCCGCGCCAGAAATTGGTTTACTCAATGTATCGAAAATGAGGAACGTCACCTACGTGACTTGCTCTTCAACACAATGTAAAACAAAACTTTAGGTATGTACCAACATTGTAAAAACCAAATTAAAACTTTTTGATATTGAAAGTTATGCTGCCGCACCCTTTATAACTTAAAAGATAAGCTAACGGCAAACAATCACATTAATAGGGAGTCGACTTACCAAATTAAGTGTGTATTTTTAATGAAGTTTTTTTAAAATTTGTAAAGTCTAAAAGATATAAGTAAAATAAATAACTATTTATAATTATCACCACTTTTTATTTCCTGAGATTTTAAAAGCCTTAAAAAGCGTTTTTTAACATTTGTTTCTTTGTTTTTTCAGGTAAGCTTGAACTTCAAATATTTGGAATTTTTCTAGAAGGGTAAGGCAAACTTAAAACTTTATTGAAAAATGTCTTTATAAGAATTATAGTTTAGACTTTTAAAATGTGTGCTTATTTATAATAAAACATATATCAGTAGCAACTTTTTCTCATATACTGTTACCAATACGGTCCGAGCCATAAAGGTTTTTTTTCTTATCTTCTAAGTAAGATAATATTTATTTATTTACAATATCTGATCCACCAAACTACATGAAAAAATTAAAACGTTTACAAAAATATTTAGTACTATGATCCATTTACATATAGTAATTTAAAAAATAACCTAGAGCACATAACTTACACTGACTAAACAGCTAAATAGACTTTAAAAAATAGAAGTAATATTTATTTAAATTGGCGAATAACAAAAAAAATAATGCAGTTACATCTTCTGCAACAAATTTGTCACTAAAAAAATCTAAATTATTACATTGTTATATTTGTTACACATACATGACAATACACTTTCGGAACGTTGGTACAAGAAGAAGCCAAATAAAATATTATTTTTTGTAGAGGTAAATCTCCTGTACAGGGTGTCCAATTTTCATTGTCATTATGGGGTTTCTCCGTTGCTAGGGGAGATACAAGATTGCCGTTTACGCAAACCTGGGCTACTTTTTCGAGAAACGAAAGATGCCAAAATCAGAATTTTCCTAGCCCTCTGTGTTTTTGAGCTACAGGGTTAAATTGAAAATTTACACTTTTAGAGAATACCTTGTATCTTCCTGATTAATACTCATATAGAATTTTTTTAGAGCTACTGTTTTTGAGATACGACCAGAAATTATGATTTTTTAAATGGGATACTCTATATTTTATTATGTCATTAGATTGCGCTATTTTTCGCCGTTATAATGATATATAACAATTGCCGCTTTTGTATCTTAAGATGTCAAAAACCTTACAAATATAAATATTTAATGTGTTATTTTTTTAATTGGCCGTAATTTGCACATTGGAATTCCCAAAAATATTTTAAACGTTCTATTTTGATGATTTAATACGATACAACAAATAAAAGTCGCAATCTTAAGATTTTAACATAACAAAATAAATTAAAAATGTGCTCGAAATGGTTGCCATCTTCTCTTACACAGTTTTACATACTTTGGTAATTCTGCACAATGAATTTAATATTGGTGCGGAATGCGTTTGTATCTGTCTAAAGCCTCGAGTGGAATTACGAATATCTTCAACTGTATTGTATCGAGTTATATAAGTAAATTAAATTCTGTAAATAGCCCCAAAAAAGATGTCTAACACAGAGAGGTCGGGAGACTTAGTGGGGCATCTTACAGGTCCTTGATTTTCTAAATAGTGTCTAACAATTTGGGCAATATGTGCTAGAACACCATCTTGCTGGAGAAATATGTATCGGCGATTTGCTAAAGAAAAATCTTCAAATAGTTCAGGAAAAGTATTTTCTAATATCCGAAGATAACGTTGTGCAGTGAGGCCACCATCGAAAATTAATTATTTTATTTTTGCTCCTAATATAAAACACGCGACACTAAACCCAAATCTTCCCTGTCGCTCACGTGAAAATATAAGATGTTGATTTTCACGTGACCAGTATCTGGTACTTTGTCGATTGAATATCCCGTCGTTAACTATATAACTCTCATCTGAGCAAATAACAGTCCTTGCAAAATTTAAATCTTGATTTATCCTCCTCAAGTACCAGTGACAAACATTTAAACGCCTTTCAGCATCTTTAACATGTAAATGCTGGACAATTTTTGTGTTGTAAGGCTTATATTTATATTTTCTTAATATTGTTTGAGCGCGGGCCTTCACTACACCTACTTCCGTCTCAATTGTTCTGCAAGAAAATGTAGGCACTATAGTTATAAGCCTTAAGACGTTAGTTTCATCCATATCGTGATTCTCTTTATGATAGTAGATTTTTGATATGAATTGAATTTAATTTTAGTCTATAAATTATCCTTTTATTTGGGTGCCTTTTATCAGGATACCTAGTATAAAATAATCAAAGTTAATTTTAATTGCCACTATGGTTATAATTAATTTTAAACAAAATACCTGTTTCTATAAAGTTCGACTGCTGCGTTTATATTTTCGTGGCACTCTATATAACAATAGTCCAAGAAAATAGGTCGTAAAATACGAATTTGAGGTTAAAACTTGAATTTTTGATATAAGTTACTTCAAAGAATCTAAAAACGAACTGTACATTTTTTTTTGAATTCACCCTCGGGAAGGGATAAAAAAATATTTAAAAGTTGAAGAAAGAAAATCTCTAGAATTAAAGTTGGTAATTATATAAATAATTAAAAAAAAACTATACATTTTTTGATTTTCCAATAATTTATGATTTTTTAAAGTTGCTGTTATTATCCCCTAGCTTCTAGCTACCCTATCTGAGTTAATTTTAATTTTAGAAAAAAAAGTTATAAAATCATTTTTATGTAGAATTTTACGTTCTACAACTTTTATTTAAAACTTTTTTTATAGGACTTACCGTTTCCTCAAAATTTTAAAAAACTACTTTTTTAATTTTTTTTACCCCTTTCCAGGGGTAAATTAAAAAAAATACAGTTCGTTTTTAGATTCTTCAAAGTAACTTATTTTCTAACTATTTTCTTGGACTAAAGTCAGCATATTATAATATTCAAAATTATGAAATTGTTCATTTGCAGACATTCTTCAAATTTAAAACTGGAAATAATACTCTCAGTCTGATAGCGATGTTGATAACTGTAAATATTACAATTCCATTTCTTTTGTTTCCATGGCTTATTGGCATTAGACTATCATATATTACAAATTTCCAGAAAAGACTGTGAAATATCTTATTTAATTTGATTTTAGTATCTAGCTTTTAGTATTTTTTGTTACACCATGAAAATAAAATAAATAAAACGTTTTTAAGAATTTTGTTATAGAAATCACGGCCAACTAAAAAAATAACACATCATATTTTCATATTTGTAAGGTTTTTGACATCTTAAGATACAAAGTGACAATTATTATACAGGGTGTCCCAGAATATGTGGGCAATCTCTCGGAATCTAATAGAAAACCTAAAAATATTATGAGAAGTTCCCATAAACTTTTTTTCTATGAGCCTCCTACGGAGATACAGGTACATAATGGACGCACCTGGAATTCGTTTTTGTTTAAATAACTTTTAAAATACTACGCGTAATTTAATATTTTTTTAATATGATGGTTACTAGATAAGTCTTCTTAAAATGAACCCATGAAATCATATTTGGCTTATTTAGTTTACCAGGGGTGGACTAGCTCTGACATAATAATAGCAATTTTTTTAACACCCTGTATGATAGAGGCTCAACAATATTAGTTTTAGATAGCTTTAACTTTAAACTAAAAAAAAAGGTACTCTTGATTGACATCGATAAAATCAAGTGTTTACGAGAAATAAAATATCAAGGTTTGTAATTTTTTTTACATTATACAGGGTGTTTTCTAATTGTACGTCAATATTGGGGGAATCAATTTTTGGGTCCATTTTAAGAGAAAACTTCATATGAACGTATGTCCTAAATGTCTTAACTTTTGAGATACAGGGTGGTAAAATTTTCAAAAATAAATCATTTATTATTAAAATCTGTAATACCACTTTAGATATTTTAATGAAATTCGGGATATAAGTACTATGTATCAAGAAGCCTTTTTTAGTGTACCACATTTTTTTTATTTTCACCAGTGGCGTTCGTACAGAATTTGACTGGCCTATTTTGGCAAATAAAAAAAATGTGGTACAGTGAAACATGCTTGTTGATACATAGTTTATGTATGCCAAATATCATTAAAATATCTAAAGTGGTATTACAGATATTAATAATAAATGATTTATTTTTTAAAAAATTACCACCCTGTATCTCAAAAGTTAGGACGTTTAGGACATACGTTCATATGAAGTTTTCTTCTTGAAATGAACTCAAAAATTTCCTCCTTAAATATTGACGTACAATTAGAAAACACCCTGTATAATGTAAAAAAATTACCAAATATAATATTTTATTTCTCGTAAACAGTTGATTTTATCGATGTCAATCAAGAGTACTTTTTTAGTTTTATGTTAAAGCTATTTAAAAATAATATTGTTAAGCCTTTATCATACAGGGTGTTAAAAAATTTGCTATTATTGTGTCAGAGCTAGTCCGTCCCTGGCAAACTAAATAAGCCAAATATGATTTAATGGGTTCATTTTAAAAAGATTTATCTAGTAACCATCATATTAAAAAAATAATAAATTACACCTAGTATTTTAAAAGTTATTTATAAAAAAGCGAATTCCAGGGTCATCCGTTATGTACCTGTATCTCCGTAGGGAAGGCTTGTAGAAGAAAAGTTTATGGGAACTTGTCATAATATTTTTGGGTTTTCTATTATATTCCGAAAAATTGCCTTCATATTCTGGGACACCCTCTATATCATTATAATGGCAAAAAATAGCGCAATCTTATAACATAATAAAATACAAGGTGTTCCATTAAAAAAATCATAATTTCTGATCGTATCTCAAAAACGGTAGCTTTGAAAAAAAAGTCGAGCTCGCCGCTGAATTATACGTAAAAAACGAGTTAGGAAATTTTTGATTTGGAAAATTTTGATTTTGGTTTTTTGAAAACGTAGCTCAGGTTTGCGTAAACCGCAACCTTGTATCCCCCTAGCAACGGAAAAACCCCATAATGACAACGAAAAATGGACACCTTGTACAGTTAATTACATTAAAGCAAATCCCTATGAAGGATGGAAAGCAAGGCATGTTTAAAGCACATGCGTAAAGCCCTAAAAAGAATATACTCGAGAATTCCAGAAACTAAAGTACTACGTGACCAAAAATGTTGCGGGTTGCCTATTCAGAGGTTGCACAAAATTTAATAAAATATCCCTAGAAATATTCATTGGCGCCGGGCATTTTATAATCGATATTTAAATGTCAAAGAAAATTTTTTTCAAAGTTAGAAAATTTACCATTTATCATTTTTTCAAGTAATTGTAATTTGAACCAAGTTATTGGTTTGCCTTTTTGGATAATTTTTGTATGCATTTAGTTTTGAGCCTCTTGTTTGTCAATAATTTAATTTGCTAGATTTAGGTACAAAAAATTCTAGTCAAGGAAACGAGGGATTTTTTGTGCAGTAAGATGGATTGGAATGCGGTTTTTTGCATTCGATTCGTATCAACGTCTACAAACTTTGTGAACAAATTTAATTATTGGAAAATGAAAACCTGCATTTCTGCGTTAAAAAAATAATTTTTAAATTACATTTTAATGTTTGCAATTATCAAAAATGTATAACTAGATGAAAATGAGAATTTGTTACTCGGGAGTTTTCAAGGTCGCTGACATGCTGACTATGAAATTGGCAAGGGCATACGGAGCACCTTCCAATTCCAATTCCAATTTCACAATGCTTTATTCATAATAATCTATTTTACAATTTCAACTTAAAACTACATATAATACATAAAAATGCATTCTTTGCGCTCCTCCTTGTACCTTTTCAGGTTTTGGAGGAGAGAAACCCGGCCAGTAGGAACTGGGCGGGGGCGGGATCGCGCCCGGTGGTAGCTTTAGTTGATTTGTATTGTGCTGGTTCAACTTCCACCGGTAGTGACCTTTCGGGAGCTGTTATATTGTTTATTACTGGGTAGTTTAAAAATATTTTTGGTGTTTTGAGCTTATGTTTTTTAGTTTATATAATTGTTTTCGCAGGAAAAAGTTTTCAAAAAACCTGCTTGATTGGTAAGCAAGGGCATACGGAGCACCTGGTGCGCGCTAAGGATAGTGTAAACGTGGTCTAGTGGAGTTTTACGACAGTTGGACCGACATTAGCAGGATTTGTTGTAAAACTTTAAAAGACGACGTTTACACGTGCAAAAATGCAGTTATTTATTTCCCATCCATTAAATTTGTTTTACAAAGTTTCTATATGTTTATACAATTCGAATGCAAGAAACCGCATTTGAATCCATGTTGCTGCACAAAAAATCTCTCGTAAGGCCTATTTTGGTGCCATGTTCCCTTGACTATGTTGGGCTTAGCGAAGATCCATTAATATATTTTATTATACCTTTGGATTTTAGTCAATTTAAACTTAATAGGAAAATTCAAGTCATATTAACTCTTAGTTTACACAGTTTATTCATATTATTTAAATAAAACCACTTGACTTAAAATGATGGACATGACTAAAATTTATTTTTACATTATTAATGAATTACACTACCTAAGTTACATAATAAAAAAAATTAGGAGAATTATTACATGCTAAAAGAAATTAAGATAAAACAATGGACAAAAAATTCCAATTATTTTAACCGGGAAAATGAAACCACGCTTCATCAGAGAAGAAAGTACGGTCCAACACATCATTCATTGTTAAGAATATCATCAAACCATTGACAAAACTGCAACCTCTTTCTAAAATCTGGCGAAAGAAATTCTTGCAACACTGTGACCTTATATGGATGCATTTTCAAGTTTTTGGTTAGTGATTTATGGCAAGAACTAACAAATATTTCTAAAAAAAAATATGGCACTGTAAACATTAATTTCAATTTTTATTTAAAATAGTATCTTTACCGGACTGAGTAGACAACTTCTCCACTGATTACTTAGGAATGTGCTCCAATCGAGCATGCATATCAAGAACAGGTTTTGTAAGCACGGTAGGCCTTCCAGTGGACTTGCCCTTACAAATGCAATTTTTGTTTTCAAAGCCATTGATTAGCACATGTCTGTGATGGACAAATGTTTCGTACTCAACAAGATTGTCAGGAAACCTTTCTCTAAACTGGTCCATGCAACTTTGGAGAGAATATGACCAAGTTCCATCCTCATTACAAGTTGCACTTCTAAAATGTGCCATTATTATAAAGGCATCTTGTTTCACAGTCCATATTTTAAACATTTTTTAAAAGTAAACAAAACAGTTTTATTTACGTAACCTCAATAACAAAAACACATGTAACTTACCTTTGAAACTCGAAATATAAAAAGTAGTTCTGAAACGAACTGTTTTAAGCTTGTAAAGTTTGTTTTCGTACATAATTTGATCAAAAAAATCTAAAACTTTTCCAAAAAAAACTATCCAAAAAGCAAATACTGCTAACGCCAACAATGGTCTGTCAGTAGTGTCAGTCAAGTCTACTGTCGAAACAGACCTTGCTGTGTTGCCAACACTAATATTTTTCCTTATAAAAGGTGTGTTCTTTGGACCACTAACCTGCACTAATTCTGATTTTTTTGGAATTTTAACATTTTAGGAGGTTATTATAATCAGTAATAATGATTTACACATTTTTTACTTTGTTCGGAGTTTAGAAGCTGGTAAATGGTCACAGAAAAAATAAATGTCGGCAAAAACTTTATGAACTTTTTCCATCGTGGCAACATTGTAAATAGGAAAGAAACCAAGCAGTGGAGCCACTTTTACAAACCAAAATCGCGTGGTCACGTGGTTTACAAACATTAATGAAGGCACTGTAGTACCCTGGCACCCAAATTTTTGACGCGTACGTAAGAGTTACACAAGGTCTTTAAAAATTCAATACCAATAAAATTTGCTTTTTATTTTTGATGTGTTTTCTTTTAAAACGTTAAATATAATTTGTGCCAACTTAAACTTTTTTTTTCCTTTAAAAGAAAGGTTATAGTTTAAAATGGAAATTAAAAAAACTATAAAATGAGTATGCATTTTTTTGCATTATTAAAACATCAGTATCTTTTTTTCTTTTAAATTTAATATTTAAAAAACTCCCGTTTTTGATAATGGAACAAAAATATATAAAACTGTAAAATAGTCCAGTTTAAATTTGTTTTTTTTTTTTGATATTGCGTTTGGGTTTTGTTTTTTATATTTATTTAAAAACGACTTTTAATATATTCTTTTTCTACTAGCGTGTGGAAAGCAGCAGTTTTCCGCACGCAATTTAGTTTGGAAAGTGTCACTTTTCCGAACTAGTACGGAAAAGTAAACCCTTGCAAATATCCCACTTAAACAGGTACTTAAAATGTTTTTAATTCTGAAGTTTGACTTATAATAATAATTCAATTATTGGCATAGTATTCTTTTATTTGTACAAATTAGGTGTAAAATCAACGAAATATTCACTAAAAATTAATATTATTTTAAAAACATTGTTTCAAACATCCTGGTATATATTAAACTTGCTTGTCAGATTTTAAGTTTTGACCGGTGCCGGTGTCCATATTATAAAAGATCAAAGTCATTAAAAGTCATCGATAATTAAAAGTGTCTTTAGTACATTCTGATCAGTATCGTCGATTTTGAATAAAAACGTTTCCCATGGAGTCTCTGACGAGGAATTACCTGAATCCTTTCTCAAAGCAGCCGAAATAGCAAATTTAGATTTGTTACCGTCCAAGTCCAGGCACAGGTACGAGAAAGAATATACAGCATTTACAAGCTGGTGTGGCGAGAAAAAAATCATAAGTATGAAAGAAGAAGTTTTTATGGGATATTTCGCGGAACTTGCTAAAACATGTAAACCCAATACCTTATGGTCAAGGTATTGCATGTTAAAAAGTGTCATTAAGAACATGGATTTAAGCAAATATTTCAAAGTTACATCATTTTTGAAGAAGCAAAATGTGGGATTTAGACCCAAGAAGGCCAAAATTTTCTCGAAAGATGAAATAGCAAAATTTATTAATGATGCTCCAAATAATGTCTATCTAGCTATGAAGGTAGCTACAATTTTTGGACTAGCTGGTGCGTGTCGTCGAGAAGAATTGATGATATTGACGATAAGGAGAATCTTTTAATTGAAAATATTCCAGACTCCAAAAACCATTCTAGCCGAAGTTTTGTCATTTCCGAGGAAATTAAAAATGGAAAATATCTAGCTTTGTATAGAAAGTATTCCAGTTTACGAAAGCCCGAAACACCACACAGAAGATTTTTGTTAATTACAAAAAATTGGCTTGTACTGTCCAGTGCATAGGAATAAATACTTTTGGCAAGATGCCCTCTGAAATAGCTGCCTATTTACGTCTTCCAAACCCAAAACTTTACACGGGACATAGCTTTCGCCGTTCCTCAGCTACAATGTTAGCTAATACTGGTGAAGGCATAACGAATATTAAAAGACTTGAGGTTGGAAGTCATCATCTGTTGCAGAAGGCTACCTAGAAAGCTCTACAAGTTTCAAGAAGGACTTATCAAACAAAATATTATCCCAAAATTCATCTACCTTTGAACACAGCAAAACGCACTCAAGGTCCATTTTACCGTCTTCTAGCAAGCAACAAGGTGTCTCTGTTACCTGTAACGACGACCGGTTCAATTGCACCTCAACGGCAATCTCCAACTCCGCAACTTACCCACAACAACTTGCCTCTGCGATTCATTTGCAAAATGCTACCAACTGTTCTTTTACGATTAATGTTGTTAATAATAATAAGTAGTAATGGTAAAAATAAATATTATCTAATGGTTGTTTAGTTTAACCTTTTCCACACACTCGTAGAAAAAATGTTGTACCTAACACGTACGGAAAGTGTCTTTTCCACCCTTGACCGCTTCGCGTCGTTCGTGTAACTGCCGTCGCGTGCGGAAAAGTATCACTTTTCGCACTTGTTAGGTAAATAACTATTTTACAAGTTTAGCCTTTAAGGCATCAAAATTATAAGAACCCCAGTAAAATCTATTTTTAGTCATTTTATGCGCTTAAATTAGATCTGTTTTTAATAAAACTGACCTAATATGTTTTACTAAATTTCGTTTTTTTGAACGACATCGACATATAAAAAACTAATGAACGCTGTTTTAAATTGTTTAACATTATGATGTTTTTCACATAATACAATTTTTGCTGCACTATGAAAACGTTTGTTATCCTATTGTGTACTCTATCTTCACGATTTATATCATAAATTAAGTTAAAAATAAATTTTCTTGCGCCTTCATTTAAATATTTTTTTCCAGTTTCTTAGGCATTATTTATTAACCCTTTGACCTTTTAAGTAAACAAAAAAAAATGTATAATATTCTTGAATGATTAATAACTCGTAAATTTATTTTAATGAAATACTAGGTTGTATTTTTCCTGCCGTTGATAATACTTGTTTTTTTCTTTATTCAAAAGGAGGTGGCACACCAAGAGTGTTTTTTTTTTAATATTGTTTTAATTTAAGTATAACTCTGTGCCTTACATGAAATAAGAGGTAATAAAAGTTAATATGAACGTTTCACTTATAAAATAATGCTATCGAATCCATATTGTTTTTTTAGAGTATAGTTTAAACTCATGCCAGGTTATACATAACCATCCAAATTCAAATTTTTAATTTTTGTTATTTGCGATACATTAAATTAAATTTAAAAAAATACCCAAAAAAATAAACCATATTTTATTCAAATTGATTATGTTGCTTTAATACACATGCCAAAAATTTAAGGTAAGGGGCTTTTAACTTGCACTAAACAATCCAAATTTCCAAATTCCGAAAAAAACCTTCTTTATGATACATCCTGTATACTCAAAAGTCACACTCGATAACATAAAAAGACATTGCGAACAAAAAAAGGTTTTATGAAATTTTTTGATCTTCATCTTTGGTAATTAGTCATATACTAGTAATTAAAGTTTTTTCCTAACCAATTAACCTTAGAATTTAAATACCTTTTAATTAAAATTTTGCATGTAGCTTCATTAAATTTAATAACGCTAAATAACCAACCTATCGCCTTTTTTTCCTAAATACACCTCCTTGCTTTGCTTAATTTAAAGTTTTTTAAACTTTTATATCTTTTATAACTTAATTAAAATTTTTAATTGCTTTACGGCAAAAAACTTTTAAAATTTTCACTATTAGTCGTTTTTAAAACACCTGCATTGCCTATAGTTATTTTCTTTTTACACAAAGTTAAAAGTTGACGGTAGTATTATCACCAGCATTATGTATTTATAAATTGGAGATAGAAATGTGTGGTTTATTTGCAATGCACATGCGAAAATATATAAACCTTCGTTTATTGTAAAGTGTGAATCCAATTAAATTATATATTTAACATCTTTCTTTTTCACTTATTTATTATTTATGATTTAAAAATGTTTTAATTTAGTTAATGTTCCGAAAAGATCTTATAGCTGCAAAGGGGGACAATTTTTTATTATTATTAATTATTTAACATAATATATATATATATATATATATATATATATATATATATATATATATATATATATATATATATATATATATATATATATATATATATATATATATATATATATAAAAGTGGAAGGGTAGTCTTACCGACCAGTTGAAACAAAGATTCTAAATTTTTGGGGATTGGTCTAGGGCTGAAGTAAAAACTCTTTTTACTAAACGCCGAGCTTTGAAATTTATTTTTTCCTTTTTTCAAGGCTACAATATAAAGAAAAATTTTTTACAATCAAAAATTAATCTACAAATGCAACTTATTTTTTAAAACGATAAAAAAATAATATTAGCAAAATATAAAAAATAAAACTTACGTGAAAGTGTAGTTTTCTTAAGGCTAGAGGGCTTTATAAGAAACATAATCAATTTATTGTGTATATATATATATAATATATATATATATATATATATATATATTATATATATATATATATATATATATATATATATATATATATATTGTTTAGAAGTGGTTTCTTTTCTTTGCCTTGTTTAGGTATATTGTTTTATTATTTAGTATTCTTGGGTTTAAAGGCAGATAAAACAAAATTTTCTAGGGCAATAATATTAAGTGATCCTAATTTTAGAAGAAAGGCAATCGAAAAAGCCAAAAATGCCTTAAGATTAAATAATTATCCAGAACATCTTATACACTCTATTTTTAAAAAAAGGATTTATCAATTTTATAATAGTACACCAAAACCTCAAAAAAATAGTGCCAAAACAACTCATCTCTCTTTACCATACGTAGCAAAATTATCTGAAAACCTGCCAAAACTATTCAAAAAAGAAAATATAACAGTGGATCATAAGGAGCACAATCTTCTTAAACAAAATTTCAGTTATCTAAAAGAAAATATTGACAAAAATAAAAAAAGTAATATAATTTATGAGATCCCTTGTAAAAACTGCCAAAATATGTACATTGGGCAAACTAGCCAGTATCTGAAAAACAGACTTAATGCCCACAAATTCGACAAAAAACAAAACAGCTCTCACAAATCACACACAAGAACAAAACCATTCATTTGACTTCAATAACACAAAAATTCTGAAAACTGAAAGTAATCAAAAAAAGAGAATTTCAGGAAATGATATGTATACAAAAACGAAAAAATACAGTAAACGCAAAAACCGATACAAAAAAAATTAAGCAAATTATACTACAATGTACTCAGTTGATTTCTAGCATATTACGTAACTATTAAATTTAAATAATAATAAGAATAACATATTTAAGAAAAATTTTAATCAACAAAATTACTTAAATCTCTAAATGCTGCCACCTTTTAACAATACCATCAAATTGATACTCTACCATGAAAAAAACTTAAAAAAATCTCCGTAATTTTAATGCAGTGGATTAACATATATTTTGTTAATATATCATAGATGTCGCTATCGTGAATTGTTACAAAGAAATAAATTCCTTAAATTAAATAAAAAAAAAATGAAAAACAAAAATAATACTCATAACGGCTGATGCCTATTATTAAGAAATTTTAAATTTGTGTCGCTATGTTTGTAATATATGTATACAATAATCGTTTGAGTGATCGTTTAAAAATGGTGTTATTATGTTATACTAGAGAGCCGAAACGTTAATTTAAAATTATATTTTATTTAGAAAATTTTGTTTTATCTGCCTTTAAACCCAAGAATACTAAAAATAAAATTTTAAAATTATATATATATATATATATATATATATATATATATATATATATATATATATATATATATATATATATATATATATATATATATATATATATATATATATATATATATATATTATATTTATATATATATATATATATATATATATATATATATATATATATATAATTTTTTATCCTGTCAGTTATAAAAATATGTCAATCGGTGTGCTAACTTAACGTTTTTGTTTTAGATTTAAATTGTTTTAAAGTCATCATGTGAGAATATTTTAAAATGTGTTTTTTACTCCTTTCGGTTTTAGTTTGTTCGAATGCACTTAGTGTTTGTATCTTAATATTTTAATAACATATCATCATTTAAGCCACCTCAACAAAGATGTAAGTTTGGAACATACAAAAAGATTTTGTAATACCTTATATTTAAAAATAACATTTTTGTCAATTTCAGTTCCTTGGAATAAATAAAAATTTCAACTTAAAACTTTAAAGAGCTTTATTAATTTCCAATCCCCAAATTCACTATTTTTACCAACAGTCACAACGACAATTTTCTTTTTTATATATATATAATATATATATATATATATATATATATATATATATATAATATATATATATATATATAATATATATATATATATTTTTGGGCCCGAGGCTATTCTGCCATTTAGCCAGTCTTTTGTTAGTTTATTAACTATTTACACTTATATAATAGCAAAATAAAAATATATATACTATAAAAAGAGAAGAAAAAGAACTATATATAATATCATTAAAATGTTTTATATCCATCCAATCGTGTTTTCCAAAATGGCTAATTTAATTTTGAATTTAAACATATAAGGTAAGTGGAGGCTGTTAACACATAAAGACAAGGATACAGACTTCACGCCACTGGGGTCTGTCAGGGCGACTTTAAAATATAGACATACATGGTTTAGACCGCTAACCAAAGGAAATTTGGGGAAGGGGAATGATAATTTTTATAATTTTAAATTAATTTTTTTTTAAGTAAGTTAAAGTACGTTGTATACTTTTATCTTTGTAGAATAAAAGGTGCAATAATTAAAAGGACATTCCACTTTACATTCAGTAATTAATGTTCTAAACATGTTATCAATGTAAAACCTGAATTTTTACATTCAAAAAATATGTGGTCCAGATCACATTTGACTTGACACTCATCACACTTGTCGGAAGGTAATATGTGGATTTTGAAAATTGAAAGAAAACATTCCAATTTTGGTAAAACAATGTTAATTACTAGCTGTCTGGACTTTTAAACCTTCCCTAATTTCTGGATACTATCCGTAAGCAGTGAGTATCGTGTAGGGTTTTTTTAAAAAAATCTTTCCATCGGGAATTCCACTTTTAATATAGCTAGTTTTAGTGGTTGCATGCAACACTAAGGCTTAAGGTATAATTAGTAGGTAGCCCATTAAGGACACTGTCCTTGGCTAAAGAATCTACCATTTCATTTCCGGTTTTTCCCGGTAGCTTTAACCCATATAAAGAAAATTTGTTTATTAGTAATATAATTTTACGTATTAATTTCTTAATGTTCCATAGTATTGGATTGATCTTATATTTCCAACATTTCGTGTTACCTAATGCCTTTAGAACCGACATAGAATCTGTTAAAATAATAAATTGTTGATATTGGTTATCATTTTGTAATATATAATTAAGAGCTTCGGATATGGCTATGGCTTCACAGGTAAAGATACTATATGTTTTTTCTATTTGAAATTTAAATTGACTGTTTAGCTGAGGAGCATAAATTGCTGCCCCATTACCTTCTGTTGTTTTAGAAGCATCTGTATATATAACCAGGGATTTATCAAAATGAATAAGCTGATCTTTTAGGATATTTATATTTAGTGTTTTGTTATCAGTAAACGGTGGAAATATTATATTAATTTCTTGCATAGCACTGAAATATTCATAATCAAATGCACAAAAAGGTGTAATATTATTTAGGATTTGATTGTGATTTCTAAATGCCTCGCACAATAGAGGTGAATTTTAATGATACCAATATTTGTTTGTCAGATCGTACATATTTAATTTGGATATATTACTTCCTATTAGTATAGGAAAAATTGGCACATAAGTGTGAACTATTCCATCATAATATTTTTATACAATTCTCCTCAAATTGCCCTACTGATGATATAAATGCATGTTGCCATGGAGCCACTTGGTGCCAAATTGTTTAAATCGAAATCATTTAAACAATTACAAGTGTCTATTATTTTCCAACCGGAAAATTTTTTAAATATTTTTTATTGAAATACAAATAAAAAAGGTCGTATGACTTTTTACGATAAAGTTATTATTTTTGAAGATATCAATTTTTAAAAGTTCTCAAATTAAAGTACTGTTGACTTATGAAATATAAATAGAAAAAAAGAATAAAATATTTTTTTTATTTATTCTACAATAGTTCATAATATCCTTAATTGATATTTAAAAAAAAATTGTTTATTCCTGTTTTTTGATTGTTTATTACGCACGCCTACAAGTAAAATAAAGCTACTTATTTCAATAAATTATATTAAGTGAAATCAAAACATCTATTATTTATTTAATTAAATAAATTTATTTTTTATATTTGTTATAATTTAAGATTTTACGAACTTTAAAAAATTCATATCTCCAAATATATTAACTTTATCGTAAAAAGTCATGGAATGTTTTTTATTTGTATTTTAATGGAGAATAATAAAAAAATGTCTCATTGGAAAATAACAATTTCTTGCAATTGTTTACACAATTTCGGTTTAAACAATATAGCACCAGGTGGCCCCATGGCAACATGCATTAATATCATCAAGGGAAGGGACCCTGGTTTTTAATCATTAAAATTTTCTTAGTTTTAAAATTTAAAAATTTTTTTTGGGAAAAAAAATTTTTTTTTTAAAAGGGGTTTTAAACTTTTAAAATTTAAAAATTTTTTTTTTTTTTTTTTTTTTTTTTTTTTCTTTTTTAGAAAAGAAAGCCCGATTTTTAATGGGTTTTCTTTTTTTTAAAGGGGGGAAAAAAGGCTTTGGGGGGTTTTCCCTTATTGGTTTTTTTCATTTTTTTTATTTTAACCCTTTTTAAAATTTTTTAAAACCATTTATTTAAAAAAACCCTTTTTTTCCCCCAAAAAACCCAAAATTCCCTAAATTGCTTTCTTTTTAATAAATTCTTTTTATTTTAAAAATTTTTTTAAATTTAATTTTTGTTTTATTTTTAAAACCCCGCTTTTTTTACTTTAAAAAAAATATAACAGGGCCCCCTTTTGGTTTTCTTAAAATTTCAAAAAAATTTAAAAAAACAAAAAATTAATTTTAAATTTTTATTTTACTTTAACCCCCAAAAAATTTTTTTAAAAGGGAAATTTTTTTTTAAAAAAATTATTTTTTTTATTAGTTTTTACTAAAAAATTTAAGCAAAATTTTTTTTGTTTAGGTATTTTTTATGTAAAAATTTTTTTTTTTGGGATTTTAGGTTTTTCAACCCTTTTTTAAAAAATTTTTTTTCTTTAATAAAGCTTTTCAATATTTAAAATTTAAAACCCAAAAAACCCAAAATTTTTTTAAAAAATTATTTTCCAGTAAAATTTTTTTTTTATTTTAATTTGGGGGGATTTATTCTAAAAAAACAGGGGTTTTTTTGGTTATGGGTCACTTTTAAATAACCCTTTGCTTTTTCCTAAAAACCCCAAAATTTTTTATAAATTAAAAATTTTGGTTTAAAATTTAAAAAGTTTTTTTTTCCATCTCCCTTTTGTTTTATTTAGTTTAAAACCCTTTTATTTTTTAAAATTTTTGTTGACAAAACCCACAAATTTTTTTTTTGAAAA